>VDFB02000017.1:334033979-334291286 GCA_007258455.2 Sequoia sempervirens | reverse complement strand
AGGACTTGTTGATTTATTTTGAGGGATAATAACCAAGTCCATTGTTTGTTTCTTGTGTGTTAGGCTCGATAGGGACAAAAATACCTTGTTCTCTAGCACCACATCCTTTTCCACTATACCCAAGTTGTTTCATAAGTGCATAACCTCCTCCATAAATCTTTTTCATTTCTTTCAAATTTGGTGGTTTCTCATAATCAACTTCATCAAAGTTGTTGCGTAATTTTCTTCTTCTTCTAAAGTGGTTGAGGTAGATGCTTTCAATTTTTTTGTAAAATCTTGTGTTGACATTATTAATTTTTATTTTCCATTTTCAAACTCTTTGTTTATGATCTTGTATTCACCCATGAATGTTGGTGTGAAATCTAAGGAAACCCAATCATCTTCCAATAGCTTAGTGACTTGATAAATTTTCTTCTGGTGTTCTCATTCCTTTGTGATTTTCAGTTTTTCTTCTTGTTTCAATACTTCCAAAGGATATCATCCTTTTCTCAGCAATAAAACAACTTTCAAGTTCAGGATCAACCTTAAGTGTGTAAACCTTGTTGTCACGAATGTACTTAATTTTACAATGAATGATAGAAGGTACCCCATTCAATTCATCAATCCATGGTCTACCCAAAAGAAGATTATATGAGAGATCGTGAGGCATAACATGTACTAGAGTTTGCAAGGTAACCTTTCCAACTTTAATAGGTAAGTGATGACTCTAAGTGGTTGTTCTGCTACATTATTGAACCCATCAATGGATAAAGAATTTGATTGAATTTGTATTTTGTGTACATCAATCTTATCAAGAAGGTTCATGTTACACATGTTAAGGGCTAAGCCACTATCAACAAGAGTTCTTTTTATCACTATTTAATTATAGGTTGACCTATTATCATGAAAGCTTCATTTTGATTTTTCTCTTCTAACAAAGGTAACTCTTCTTGATGGAAAATAATATCTAAGTTAGCCAGAGCTATAGCTTGAATTTAGGCTACCACATTATTTTTTCACATTTAGAGGGGTAGGAAATTGTTGCAAATCACTTTGAAGCATGTTATGATAAATAGGTGAAGCTTGAATAAGGCCCCATAATGATATCTCAGCAGAAGTATTTTTAAGTTGTTCAACAAGATCATACCCCTTTCTAATTTGTAAAGGAAAATGAGGAGTACTAGGAAAGATAGGGTTAGGCAATGGGAGGTATGTTAGAGTTAGTTTTTTCTTTGTTGTGGATTGCTTCTAGTGGTATATGTATGACCAATGGTATTATGACTCGGTTGCTACAAAATATTATCATTATCAAGTTGCCTTTTTGGTGGTTCTTTGATAAGTATAGGGTTATTTTGAACTTTCAGTTGCTATGAGGGTGGATAAATGATAAGTTTAGGCTCATGAGAGAACTTGAACGGATGTATAATAGGAATAAACTTAGAAGGCATCCTCATTTTTTATGATCTCTTATTGAAGGGGATTCAAATGTCACTTCATCATCTTCATCTAAGGACTTACTATTGTCAATGTTCTTATTTTTTTCCACAATGATATCTTCCCTAGTAGGATATTTTTTTTAGGAGAGCTACAAACTAGATGTTCATGACATTCAATGGTTGGGTTTTCAAAAATAACTTCACTACAAGTAAGAGAGTTATCAGTGGTTGGATTGTCTTGCTTATAATCAATGATGGTATCCTCTTGTTCAATATTGTTTTCCCTAGTAGAAGAGGTAGGGGATGAGAGAGAAATAGGACTCTCACAAATCTCATTGGTTTGATCTTATAGCACCAAAATATCTTCATCACTAATAGGATATATTTTGGGAGAAGACCAAATTTGATTGCCACGATTATCCGCCATTGTATTCTCTTTCACTAAAGCATTCTCATGAGGGTGAGGGATGGAATTTATCTTAGCATACTTAGAAAAGTAGGATACTAATGTTATTTGAGAAAAAATGAAAGGTAATTCTAACCATCTTGTCGAATTCTTGAAGAATGGGTATGTGCAAGATCATCATGGAAAAAATAGGCCCTTAAGTGGCAAAAAATTTAGAAAAATTAGAGTTAGGCAACTTGACATAAAAATTTGAATAAGTTATCTATATCATTTCAAAAATATGTAAGAATAGAATCTATAGAAAATTGATTGTAGTTTCTAAACTACTAGGTTTGTTTAAAAAATAAATAAATCTATTTGGTGAAAGTTTGAAATTTCAATGTAGTAGCACTTAAATTTCAGTGGAAAAATAAGTAGTGTTTTTCCACTAATCTCTAACCACAATAAAATGATAATATTTTTAATATTTTTAAATATAAGTAGAGTAAACTATGTCCTATCGCATTTATATTTTGTAATTTTTCCAAGTAAATAATTAATTATGAATTTTTTATTACAACTTTAAAAAATAGGTAAAACTCTTTGAGTCACCACCTTAACTTGGTCAAACTTCATAAAATTCAATTTTTATTTTTTAATCCCATAAGATGTAAGCATAGAATGTGACACATATTTTGATTCAAAAAAAAAATGATACCGCTTTGAAAGCTATAGATGTTTTCAACCAGCCTACTAATAAGGACTTTAGTCCTAAATTTGAATAGAAACAACACATTTACCGGCTTTAAACGCAATACACTTATATTGGTGGAAAGTCAACCCTCTTTTAAAACCTCTTTTGTTTCATCAATTTGGGTAAAAAAAAAGTTGTCAGCCACATACCCATCATATTGCCACTTTTTGGCCCATCATGATCCTACACATACCCGAATGTAAATAATGTATAACCAAAGCTGCCATGTAATTTTATCCAATTTATGCAAAACTTAAAGAATGCAAACAATGTTTATACTAGAATGAAAAACAATTTTATCAAACTTATGCAAAGATTCATGAATGTAAACATTGTGTATGCAAAAGTGAAAAGTACTTTTATCCATATTGTGCAAATTTTTTAGAAATGTCAACATTTTCAATTTTTCAAAAAAAAATTACTGAAATGATTTTGGAATAATTCAAAAAGGATTGCACTATATGGATAATTTTGACCTAGATGCATAAAAGAGAAGTTCCTTAAACTTTCTAGACTAATACTATAGGTTACTAGCAAGCCTAGGAAGTACAAAAAATCACTAGAAAGCTTAGAAAAAGTGGTTTTTGTAGGCCTCGAAGGACTCATTCACCCAATGGTGAGTGGCTCTTCGTATGCTTTTCTGGAAAACTCTGAGCCTAATTTTGAAGGTTGGAAACTATGAAAAATTTATACTTTGGTGTCCCTAATAGGGAGTCATTCACCCCATGGTGAATGGGTCCTAGTACAAGGTTTTCTAAGACTGAAAAGTGTAATTTCTAAGTGATTATATGTGATTTTTGTTTCAAGTTTGTAATAGTTATTATAATAATAGATTTACTAAATTTTAGGCTTCTAAATTCAATGTTGAATAAGGTTGAAGGATGAACAATATTCCTAAATTTAATGTGCCATGTGAATCTAAATGATGGAATGATGATGCCAATGTTAACACTATGAAAAATAAACTCAAATCTAATACAAATTTTCTAATTTTTAGTAAATATAAGCAATGCAAGAATGCACATTTACCCTAAATTCAATGTTCACTAATGCAAAATTAATGGTCCGTAAATGCAATGCAAGTAATAAAAATATAATGCAAATTTCTACAAAGTAAGATCTAGGGTTTGAATGCACTCCAAATCAGAAATTATGACATTCAAAGGGTCGGGTTCATAAAAATGAAATATAGAAAAAGAGGTTCACCCAAATGGGGATTAACTAAATGGATGAACCTAATTTTTCTTAGTGTTTCACTTAATTATGAGAGGTAAAATGGATAAATAACAATAATAAATCAAACCTAATTGTTATATTAGCAAATAGGAAGGTTTTGAGATGTTGAAGCAATGTCTACCTTGCTGAAAAAGTGTTGTTTTAGGGGTCACTAAGGACTCATTCGCTCATCAGCTAATGGGTCCCTGTTTGGGTTCTAGAAAAGTGAATTTTGGGTTTTATTCTTCAATGTCTGCATCCCCAACTCCAAAGTGATTAGCTCCTGAAAGTCAAAAATAAATTTTGTAGCTTCATTTTTGTGATTTTAAAATGAGGATGGAAATTTTTGTAACTTTTCAATCTTGACAACTTTGCAACTTTTTTTCTCCACTTGATCTTCAATATAAAACCTATAATCACACATCAAGAGAGAAGAAAACTTGTTGCTTTTTAGGGAATAAGGGTTTGCCTTAGTCAAACCTCGTTTAGGTAATTAAACCTTATGATGAAACAATGAACATGAACATGAAACACAAAGAAAGAAACAATGATACCTTGGATGAAGCCTTGAATGTCAAATCAAAAATCTAGCATGAAGTGGCTATGAAGAATGTAGATCTTGATCTTGAATATGGATGTGAAATAATGCTTGAATTGAATCTTCAATGCTACATAAACACATAAATCAACATGGATGATACATTATGCCTTTGACATGATGATATGACCTTTGATTTCTATAATAAGACCTTGGTAATCTTTCCTCGAATTCCCTCTTGAATTCTCTATAATTTTGTTGGGAATGTACTCTTGATTGCTCTTGAAGATCTAGGATCAAACGAAGGGTACTAACGTTATATTTATACTACACTTAATATTTACTCCTAAAATCCAACCAACACAAGCTAAAATCAGATCTAATCTTTGAAATTGTTGAAATCCCACCCAAAGACACCCTAAAATGGGTTTCCTAAGTTAAGGAGGACCCATTTGCCACCTTGGGTGACTAGGTCCTAACACAGTTAACTAGGACCAATTTTGGGGATTATGAAATATTATACATAAAGAGGGTCCTAAGAAATAGTGAGGACCTATTCATCAAGTGGTGAATGGGTCCTAGGTCACTATCCTAGGACTCAAACCTTTCCAAATTAATTTTTATGTAACATTATTAATGAGTGTCTAGATATATCCTTTAGAAAATATAATAAATAAGGCTTGGATTACAATTTAAAGTGTGAACTAAGTTCAATTAACCTCAATTAATTAGTAAATCCCTATATTAGTGTAAAAGTGTAAGGAAAAACTTGAAAACACCCTAAATAAGACACAATTAATTCCATTTTATCATTAATTACTCATTTCCAAATTAAGCGTAAAAAAGAGTTACTTTTTTAAATGCTACAATGACTATTCTGGATCTGCAAAAATATGGCAAAAAGGCTATTCTAGGACTCATACACCCAAAATTTTTGAAAGTTTGTGAAAAAAGTGAATAGTGTCATATGAGAAGAATTTTGAATTCAAATTATGTGAGTCTTTGAAGATATATTAAATAAACACTTTCCCATTGGTTTCATGTAAATATGCTAGATATCTTTCTCTAGATCTGAGTTTCTATGATCTTTGACAACTTCTTATGACAAGTTTTGCAACTTTTACAACTTTGCAATCATGAAACTTTTGCAAGCTTCAAATCCACTTTTTCTTGAACCTATAAACCTACAATACACAAAGAGAAGGAGAAAAATGTTGTTTTGTTAGGGAATAAGGGATTTCCTTGGTCAAACCCCATTTTGGTAATCAAACCTTAATGACAAATGAATCATGAATGAAATGAATCATGAAACATAAGATGAAATAATAGAACCTTGTTTGAAACCTTGTAGATCTACAAACAAGCATGAAGTGGCCTCAATGAACATATATCTTGATCATGATCCTTGATGAAAGGTAATGCATTTGAATACTTCAATTGATCTTGAACAATACATCACAAAATTATCCCAAAACCATATGCATGATGCATCAAGCCTTTGACATGACAATGGATCTTGATTGTTGCAATTAGCTTCTACAAATATGCCCTTAAAGTCTTCTTGAATACTCTTGAATAGTCTATAATGCTCTTGGGAATCTTAGGATGCTTGATTAAAAATTGCTGGATGAAATAATGTTTGAAACCTTAATTATATAGGCACTCCATATAATTTATTGTTTATTAAATTCCAAATGGAAACATTCACAAATTTTGAATTGAAAACCTTCATTCCCCACTTAAAACCATAAAAATGGGATGACTCACATGCCCAAGGTGGCATATGGGTCCCACCCTAGCTTTTTGAGCTAAGGAAATGTTGAGGTGTTAGAAAATTAAATGTATTTGTTGAATTTGTCAGGATTTTAGTTGAAATGGGCCTTGAGACACATAATAAAGGCTCTTAGGGGCATATTAATTATGATATAAAGGTCATGTATGTAAAAGGGACCAAAAATTAGTGTGAAGGTGTAAATAAATACACTTTACAACACTAAATTAAGGAAAAATTAGGTATATTTAGTTAGAAATGTTCCTAAACTTAATGTGAATGTGTAAGAAACATGTTACAACACTACAATAAAACTATGGGTCATTTCTTTTATAATTATTTATATAAGTTTGTTATCTAAAATATAATAATATAAAGTGAATTATTATAGTTTAATTAGTGAAAATTAGTTATAAGAAATGAAACTCTCCAACCATTATATGAAAAATATGTTACATAATTATACATATTTCCTTCCCTTTTTTTTTACTTTTCTCTTTAAAAACTCATTTTTATCATAAAAAAACAATGAAAAATATATATATATATATATCTTTAAAATAATTAAAAAACTAAGTATTTATTTTATTTATTATTAGAACAAAATGAGTTATAGGGAGATCATTAACAAATTTACATAGAAAGACAACCCCACCCACAATTTACAACTTTTTTATGCCCCTCCCATTACATATGGAGCAAATAGCTATTTTTATTATAGCTTTACATTACATGTACATCATATAGTTATTTTCATTATAGGTTTACATTACATCATGTTTAATTCTATAAAATAGAGCCATTGTGTTGTGAAAATACGCCACTATGCTGCTAGGAAGAACCACTATGCAGAGCCACTTCTGAGTTACCACAAGAACCACTATATTATCTACCAACAAGAAGTGCTAATATACTGTTTCCACCAACAAAAGAGCCTAAGCATGAAAAAATAAAACCAAGATTGCCAAAAAAATGGGCCAAACAAATCAGTTTGTCGCATCCACCCTATGATCTTGATCTTTCATCCTTAAAAGGATGAAAAGGACATATGATGCTTCAATTTCATCCTTGCTAAAGTCCTTTATGCTAAGAAATGGTGGAAAATATTCACCATCACTCTCCTTAAGTATTAAGGAAAAAAATAAAAAAAATATTTAAAATAAGAAAAAACTAAGTATTGACTTAAAAAACCCCTAATATTTTGAAAAATAAAATACAAACAAAATTATGCTGACATAGAACCTCACTCTTATAGGAGAGAGCGTAAGCTAACTAGTCTTTAAGATGAGTGCAAAGATAGACCAACACACTTGAACAAACTATAGATTCTCTTTGGATCCAAAGTGTATCAAGCAAGATATTTCCCTAATATAAGCAATCACAATACTATATACAATACTCTCTTAAATATTGATTTGATGCAGTAGTAGTAAACTAAGTAGTTTTACTAGTGTTTGATATAGATGGTGTTTTCGGTACCTATTTCAGAGCCTTCATTTTTGTTAACTCTTTCTTCAGTATCTTGTTTTCCTTTCTTAATGCCTTGATGTTTCTCTACAACACATTACCATCCATTTCATTTTTCTTTGAATTGGCCCTATAGATTTTATTCAAATAAATTTGTATTGTAATACTCATAAATTTATCATATGTGATGAAATGAATTAGTGTATGAGTTGGATTATTACATTTCCCTTAGGTATTTTGAAACCAAACTTGCACCTGTTGAGGGCTGATATTTAGCTACTGGCCAGAGATTCCTTTCAGAGATGTAAACACAAAATAAAAATAAAATAACTATAGAGACCTATGTATTGTTATTTTAAGCAACTAATAGAATGTTCTATTGAGTGGCAGGATATTATTAATCAAACTTTTAAAGGTATGATATAAAATATTGTAATCAACATAAGTTTGTGAGATTCAATTATGTAGTTTTTTTGAGTCGGATTAATTGATCGATGTTTTATAAATAGTAGTTTATAGGAACCTATCTTCTCATGAAAATTAATGGTCTATATAACATTCATTGTGTCTAGGCAATAGAGGTGAAACATTGGGCCTTCTCTTGAGGTCACACATTCTAGTACTACTCCAACTCAAACATGCCTAACCATTGAGATTACCCAAAGTTAAACTTAGTTAACTTACAAACCCATTTAAAATTTTATGTCAAAAATATCTCTTACTATGTCTAGGTGATAGAGGTGAAGCATTGGGCCTTCTCTAGAGCTCACCCATTCCAATACTACAACTCAAACATGCTTAACCATTGAGATTACCCAAAGTTAAACCCAGTTAACTTACAACCCCATTTAAATTTTTATGTCAAAAATAAGTCTTACTTTTATTCAGGTATCAACATAATAACACTGAAAAGATTAACATAACTTTGAATTCAAATATTAAATAACAAAATGAATTTAAGAATGATATATAATCTTGATAACAAAGAATTGTACAAAATAATCTATGTAATTTACCTTCATATTCCTTTTTTCGAGAATGTCTTACTTTATTTCACAAAACACATTTGAAGAATTTAAAATAGATTTCTACTAAACAAAACCATGAACATTACCCATCATAAGCAGGAGTGGATTGTAATATTCAGCAAAAGCAATTTTGATTTTACTTTTCAATATGTAGCAAACGATTTCTAGAGGTAATCTTAAAATCTACCCCTAAAATCAATATCCTTTTTAACTGTTGGTTCTCTAAATATTTGGGTAGATTATATAAGGAACAATTAATAGATTGAAACAAAATACTAAATAAATCAGAGCCAACATTAACAAGTAAATTTTAGTGGCCTAAATATAACAAACAACATATAGATCTTTAAGGAGAAACAACAGATCACATAATTTTTGACAGTAAGCAAATGACAATCTCTACTAAAAAACTTTGACTGATAAGGGTATCAAATAAAAACAAGTTATTTTCTATCATCTATTGAATCTTTTGTTCTTATAGTCCCAACAATAAAAGGAAATGTTTATCAAGTTTATATATAAAACTTTGACTGATAAGGGTATCAAATAAAAACAAGTTATTTTCTATCATCATTTTGATGGCTATGCTATCAAGAAAACGGATACGTTACCTACAATAAAAATAATAATATTAAGTTAAATGGTGAAAAGTGAAAGGAAACACAAGTGGTGGAAACAGTTTCCTACACTCAATCTATCAGGAGAGAGTTGCAAAAATTATAAACCAATTAACATTTATAGATTTAGATGCACATCTAAAAACACATAAATGGATATTCAAAAAAGAATAAACTCATAACACAACATATACATGGGAAAACCCTTTCGATAAAAAACCCACACTCCAAATAATCAGCTCAATTGTATTAATCAGCAACAACAACAATTACAATATAATCGCAGAGCTATGCTCTTCAAGATTTTTCACACTATTATAGGATTCTAGAATAATTTTGGTAGCATAATAGTGTCTCTAAAATTTTTTCAACTTGTCTCATAAAACGTGCTAAGGCACCAACATATAAAACCAACTTCGAATCCCAAGAGGTAAGTTGTGTCAGAAAAACAATAACTTTCTAATCCATGAAATGTTGCGCATAGCAACTTCCAAAAGCAACAACACCTATCTCATCTATAACGGTAATCTTGCCAAATACAATATAAGTTCAACATAGAAACTGCAATAACCAAGAATAGGTGCTTTCTTTACCTCACACCACTTAGCAAACATGAACTCCACAACAAATGTTAGTTGCTAAAATACAACTCCAATCCATAATAGAATTTGCAAACAAAGACTCTTTAGTGAACAAAGGAAATTTCAAAATCAATTTCCACTCCAAAATTGAAATATATGTCAACATCTCCCCCAAGAATAGTATCTTCCAAGTGAGATCCAACTTCCTAAAAACTAAGGATTATGCCATCTCATCATCTACCATTTAGGATGCCACCTCACAAAGAGGTCCCACAAAGATTAATGACAACTTAGGAAGTTAATAATTTAGGATAAAAATTATTATTCAACAATTAATTAAAAAATAATTCACCATGTTGAGACTCTAAGGTTGAGATACCTTAATCCCAACATTCTCCCACTTGTTGAAGACCTTTCAAGAGTATACAACATCAATGGCTCAAGGTCCCAAGGCCCATGGAACTGGCACACCATTTGAACTTCTCAATGCTCACTAGCTTCATCAATGCATTTGCAACATTCACCAAAGTATCAACCTTTTCCAACTTCACCTTTCCATCTTCTACCATACCATGAACAAAATGAAATTGTACATCAATGTGCTTTGTTCTAGCATGGAAAGTAGGATTCTTAGCTAATCTAATGGCACTTTGATTATCACAATAGATAGTAATTTTTCCAGCATCAAAACCAATATCAGAACACAACCGTTTAAGCCAAATGGATTCCTTACAAGCATGAGTGGATGTCATATACTTTGCTTCTATAGTGGACAAAGCGACTACAACTTTCTGCTTACTCATCAAACTGATAGAAACACCAAACATCATGAAAACATATCCATTGGTGGATCTCCTGCTATCAATGTCATCACCCCAATCTGAATCCACAAACCCATGAATACAAACTAAATTTTGAGGTCTAGTAGGATAACCATGAAAACATAAGGAATACTCAGAAGTACCCCACAAATATCTGAACACTCTTTTCATTGCATCCCAATGCACTCGTCCAGGATTAGCCATAAACTGACTCAGGACTCCCACTACTTGGGTAATGTTTGGCCTTGTACAGACCATAGCATACATCAGGCTGCCTACAATACTTGCATATTGTACTCTAGTCATGTCCTCAATCTCAATAGGATATTTTGGACAATCCTCAACTGATAACATCGTCCCATGCAAAATAGGAACTACGAAGGATCTGCAAGATGACATGCTAAATCTCTACAACACCGTATTCACATACTTTCTCTGGCTTAACCAAATATTTCTATTAGCTCTATCTCTTGTGATATCCATCCCTAGAATATACCTTGCTACACCTAGATCTTTGATATTAGACCGTGCTAACAACTGGAACTTCAAATATGAAATCATAATACTATTCCCATAAAACAACATATCATCTACTTACAATGCAATAATAAGAATGCGGCCATTTTCAGTTTTGAAATACACATAATGTTTAGATTTAGATCTATGAAATCCCAAACTCAACACATAGGTGTCAAATTTTTGATACCACATTCTAGGAGACTGCTTAAGACCATACAAAGACTGTTTCAACTTGCAAACTAGATATTTTTTTACCTTTAACCATGAAGTGTTCTAACTCTGACATGTAAATTTCTTCCTCCAAGTCACCACGAAGGAATGTTGTCTTCACATCCATCTGTTCAATCTCTAAACCATATGCTATAGCAAGTGATAACAAAAAATTAATGGATGTCAACTTCACTACAGGAGAGAAAATCTCACCAAAGTCAATTCCCTCCTTCTGAGAATACCCCTTTGCGACCAATCGTGCCTTATGCTCCTCAACACTTCCAGCAGGACCCAATTTTTTCTTGCACACCCATTTACAACCAATGGCTTTACGTCCTTCAGGAAATGGTACCAAATCCCAAGTATTGTTTTCTTTAACACAACCATGTCTTCGTCCATGGCTTTCAACTAGGAATCTGGGTATGTGTAGGATCATGATGGGCCAAAAAATGGCAATATGATGGGTATGTGGCTGATGCCTTTTTTTACCCAAAAATTATGAAACAAAAAGTGTCTTTAAAGGATATTTTCAACTTTCCACCAATATAAATTATGCTTTACTTTGAATTTGATAAGTAATTATTATTCATTTTCTATTCAAATTATGACTAAAGTCCTTATTGATAGGTTGATTGAAAAACATCTATAGCTTTCAAACAATATAAAAAATTTGAATCCAAAATGTCACATTCTATGCTTTGCATACTAGGATTAAAAAAAAAATGAATTTCATAAAGTTTTGACCAAGTTAAGGTGGTCAGACATACGAGTTTTTATATTTTTTAAAAGTTGTAATAAAAATTCATAATTAATTATTTAATTAAAAAATTTAAAAAAATATGCATCACATCGGGCATGATTCCTTTACTTATATCTAAAATATTATAAAAAAATATTATCATTTTATTGCTTAGGGTGGTCAGATAGACAACTACTTCATATTTTTCCCTAAAATTTAAGTACTACTCCATTGAAATTTAAAATTTTCACCAAATAGATTAAAAAAAAAAACAAACCTAGTAGTTTAAAAACTACATTCAATTTTCTACAGATTCTATTCTTACATATTTTTGAAATAATATAGACAACTTATTCAAATTTTTATGTCAAGTTGCCTAATTCTGGTTTTTCTAAATTCTTTGCCACTTAAGGGCCTATTTACTCCATGATGATCGTGCACATACCCATATACATCATCCATACTCATAGCCTCTCTAACAGTCCTAGGCTCATTAGTGTTAGAAATCAAAGAAAAAACACAATTTGAATCCAACAATGAATATCTAAACCTCTCTGGTGAATATCCATATTTATTCGGTTGTCGCTTCTCACATGTACACATCCTCACTAGCTAAGGTTGAGGTTCTTCTTCTTCTTCAGAACTTTTTGATCTTCTCAAGTTCTCCTCATCATCAAGTCCATTTTGGGATTCAAGTTCAACTTTCTTAAAGTTAAGAGGAAGTTGAACCACATCTTCTTTCTTTTGTTCTTTTGTAGGCTGCAAAATAGAGAAAGAAGGTTTCATCTCTTTGAATATAACACTTAGACTATAGAGAACCTTTTTGGACATAGGATCCCAAAGCTAGTACCCTTTCACACCAATACCATATCTGATGAAGATACTCTTGACAACCTTATTTTCCAACTATGACATTTTCTCCCTTGGCACATGAGCATATTCCTTTTAGTGCCCCTCCGTTTCGACCGTCTTTGGATCTTGAGTGAGTTCGTTTGGTTAATTTGATTTTTTTTTTTGTGTTCGTTATTGTATTGTTGAATTTGCTTTTTGAAATTATGTGATAAACTAATATTATATCTATCATTGATTAATCAATTTAATTAAATTAAATTGATTACAAGGTGACTTAGTTAATTGGGGGTAAAATAATAATTAATTGGATGATGAAAAGATGTTATATATATTCAAATTATTAATTTAAACAGTGAGAGTAAAATGCCTACCTGTGAAGAAACAAAATTAATCCCTTAGTCCATAAATCTTAGAAAACCAACTATGATAAATTGGGATCTTGTAGATATGTATTAGAGGGGTAAGTACCATAGTAATCTCATAGGTACCTAACATTAATAATAATAGGTGAAAATGGATGAAAATATTGGTAATTTTATTAACACAATTATTGTTGTCACATTTAGATCCCACTATAATATCATGGTGAGTTTTAAAGTGAAGTGATAATATTTTAAAAGTGAAGTAATAGTAATTCTCTTAATTTTCCTTATGGTTTTCTATAAATAATTTTGAAGTTATCTTGAATCAATAATAACAATTACTCAAGTTAAAGTAAACATCCCACAAAAAAGGTGATCCCAATAATAAAGGGGTATAAAAGAACCTATGAAAAATATAATGGTAATTAAATTATCTAGTTCCGCATTTGAGGATGAAATAAATCTTAATGTGAAATTAATTTTAATATTCAGTCACATTAACATTGCTAATATTAACCTTACTCTATTTTGTGGATTTAAAATATCTGGAGGAGAATAATATTCTGTTATCATTAAGCTTAAAGACAACAATATTAATAGTATAAATAAATAATTATAAGCAAATAGATTTATTTTATGAAATGTAATGGGATGTAACAAATGATTTAATTAAATTGCTTTGTTTAAAATAAATAAACAAATAAATGCTTTAGTAATAAGTAAATAGATTAGTTTGTTTTTTTTTTTTAAGGTAAAAGTGCAGTTTTAAATTATATGTAAATAATAATTTATTTTGGGAGTAAGGATACTGGTTAGAAGAAAAATCCTTGTCCTCTCGTGTCCTCATGCCCTTTTCATGTTGCACACTTGTCTTCTGCATCAAAATTAACTTTACACCTGTCAATTGCATTTTATTGAAAGTTTCTAAAGCTTCTGAATTATCACACATCTGTCAATTTGCATTTTTACGGGAAGTGTGGAAGGTGCAACATCGGGGGGACACCTCTCTTTTCAGAACAGTTCACGGGCCTTGTGTGGGATCTACACTTTTTGCATGGGTATTTTGAGGAGAGGATGGAGACACAAGTGGAGGAAGTTAGACAGATATGCCTCATGCAGTGCAGAATCTTGAGGTAATTACTTGCACTTGCTTTGCTTGAAATTTTCAAAAGCCTTTTCAATAAGTCCATCTTGTACATGTCCTGCGTTGCTTGAAATTTTCAAAAGCCTTTTCAATAAGTCCATCTTGTACATGTCCTGCATGAGATGACATCTATGTGAGGCATTCTGTCAAGCAACCTCTTATCTTGTCCTGTTATAGGCATGAAGGTGAACCCTGTACTCTTAATGATCAATTATATATGTAATGCAATAAGGGCTACGTGTGTGTGAAGTATGTGCAGCCCTCATTCTCCATACCTGCGTGGCTGCAGGCACTTAGAACGCAAGCTAAGCTTACATCAATAGGACGTGTTCCTAAGTTCTCCTCTAATTCGAAGATTTGTTTTTTTTTTTAGTTTCCTTGCAAAATCCATTTTTGTGCACATTTTTTTGGAATATTTTGTCAAACAGTTCGCGTGCCTTGCTGCGGCAGCGCTCAAATTGTGGAGGGTGTATACAATTTAAATAATCTCCCTAATACCATTCGTAGTCTGTCACAGTAGCAGCACTTGAGAATAGAATGTTGTAGGGATGTAAATAACCTTCCTGATTCCGTTGGCAACCTGGCACTTCCGCAATACTCAAAAATAGAATGTTGTAGAAGTTTAAATAAACCTCTGTTTCCCTTGTCAGCCTGTCTCAGCTGCAGCGTTTGAACATAATACGAAGTTTAAAGGTTTTGATAACCTATTTTCTTTGCGCCTTCACCTGCCGATTGTTTTTACTTGACAGCTTCTAAAGACTTTAAACAAATCTGTTTTGTGCTCATCCTACAACCTTGTATTCCTGGAGATGCCTGCTTTTCCTCCATTTAACTCGGCCTTGGGTTTCTGTTTCACTATCTCTTCTTCATCATCATTAAATGAGTATGCAACATCAGCGTATACTTTGGAGCTAACCCCAGTTGCATTTTCAAGCCCTCTATCCTTAACAACCACTGTGTCTGCAAGGAGCGATGAATAATTCTGTGTTTTGGAGTTACCAGTTTGCCACTGCAAATTCTGAATCCCAAGCGATACATTATAATCCTTTTTGTGCATATCCGGCAGTCGTTGCATCCCTTGAGATCACATTCTTAGAGGCATTCTGATAACAGTTCACATGCCTTGTCATAGTGTTCAAATGATGGAGGGTGTATAAATTGAATAACCTCCCTGATATCATTCCCAACCTATCCCAGCCCAAAAATGGCTACTCAAAATCCTATGGCCACTGGATTTCGTTGACTGTTGCCTGTAGTAGCAGCCAGCGGTGTCATAATCACCGTTACTATGATAACATTGTGCAAGATTATAATATGAATGGGGTTTCATGAGGAGGCGATCAGTTGAAACTAGAACTATCTCAGTCAACTGTTCCTCAAGTTGCCTTTCTTAAAATTTCCAAAAGCCTTCTCTGCCTGCCCTTGCTGCCATATATATATATATATATGGCCTACAGCTTTTAAGCTTTCACAGTTCTCAGGGTGGACCTCCTGAACCTTTGCAAATTTGAGGGAGAGCTCTTAAGATCTCCTAGTTTCATTTGATCCTTTCTCCTACACTGGAACATAACAGGAAGTCTAAAAGTTTAAATAACCTCCCTAGTTCGTTGGCTCTACACCCGCCAATTGCATTTGCTTGAAAGTTTCGATAGCCATTCATTTAATCCATTTCAGTTATATCCTGCAATCATGGCATTCCATGAGATCACATGCCTTTGAGGCATTTTCTTCTGAATCAGTTCGCATGCTTTGTTTAGGCTTCCACATTTTGCATTATGTGTAGCAAGGTACTTGTAACTACTACTTCTGATAAAAAAATAAAATAAAATAAAATTCCTGCTTATATGCTTTAATGGATGTACCTTCGTTATTACTGGATATTTGCTTCAGTGCATATTACTATTATTATTTTCAGATTGTTTCATTTAGCATCACCAGTAATCTCCACAAGAACATTATCCCTGTTAAAATGATGGAAATGTTTCATGTCTCTCAGAACAATTTCTCACGCAACAATCTTGGAGATGATTTTAGATGCAATGTAGCAATCAGAACATACTCGAAGGTTCTTAACAACTCTATTAGTTGTTCTAGGGACCATGATTAACAAATCAAACACAATTGTTTACTTTTCACCTTGATGGCAGATAAATAAATTATTTTATTTATTTACATTTAGTAAATTGGTGAAAGGTTTAGATAGAAAATATTAGTAAATCGAGTGAAGTTAATAGGAATGTTACTGCATCTTAATTATTAATAATTTTATAATCAAGTCAATAAAATATTTATTAAGTTAGTAATATATTATTACTATTCATTTACTTATATTTTAAGAAATCGTGAATGAAGACTTAATTATTTGTTAGGACTTATCACTTGATGGTAATTAGTTATTAAAAAGTTTTCCTAATAGTTATCATTAGGAAAATGAAATGATGGATCAAATATCATTCTAGCGTAGATAAGTAAAAAGGGGAAAAATGAATAGGCTATATGGGGCAATTTCCATAATTGAATTGAGATCAATGATTGTATTCAATAAAAATATTGTTTTAGTTAAGAATAAGATAAGTGGTAGATTTTTAATATGAGATCTGATATGGAAAATATATTGAGTTTTGTTATTGAAGAAGGTGATAATGCTATTTATATATCTTATAGAGATATATTAGGGTGGTAAGAGATTTTTGTTCCTTAAGACTAAATGATTGTCTTAGAAAGTGAATTAAAAATAAATAGTTGTGAAAAGGTCAAAGTGGTTAAGAGTATTATAGTAACCATAGTTGGTCAATGAAGTGAATGAATTAGAATAACTTAAAAGAAAATATTAATTTAGGGTTACATTATTATTTAAGAATAGTAAATTATCTATAATAAGTTGATTGAAGGATTTGATTTATATCTCAGCTAGACAATAATCTTTTATTGTAATAAGGAAGTGAAATAATAAACGTATGCATATTTATCAATATTAAGTTTATTTTGAGTTTGTTTAATTAAGAGAATATTTATGTACTTGAAAATAGTTGATCTTATTAGATTACATAATACATGGCAATTTTCATCATGGGTAATTGATTAATTTTCTAATTGAAAAGTGTAATGAATGTCTATAAAACTAAGTAGTCTGTTGAACTGATATAATCAAATGGGTATCTTGGCTTGGCTTCTATAAAAGTTCCTTTGTTTGGAATTAATATTGGTCTCAAGAGTCTGTTAAATTGTGTTAAGTGATGAAAATTAAGATAGATGTTTTAAATGAATCTTATAGTGGGGTACCAATAAGTAGTAGTGATTAATTTAAAGACTTTGTAAAGAATGTCTTATATTTTAAGAAATGATTTATTTATATATATATATATATATATAGGTTATTATAAGAATTCAAAATTTGATTTAGGTTATCATTGGCATTGAGTATTCTTATCTAAATGGTTTAGCATGAAAAGTTAGGATTTATGTAATAAGTTTTAGGAAAGGGGCTTTAATGTTCTCCCATGAATGAATTTGAGTTGATTGTTGTTCAATGTGAAATGATTTCTATTCTCATTTTTGTGATGAAAGTTATTTAGTCATTTTGTGAGTACTCCTTTTGTGTTATTTCTGATTGAGGAGACTTTATGTATCGACTTTCTTTTAGTCATATTTTGGATGAGTTGGGAACCCATAAATGTTTAAGTCACTCCCTTTTGATAAGTTATGGGTGTAGGTTGTTAGGCTTCCCGAGGCAATGGGAAACCTATTATGTGTTGCATTTTCTCATGATTAGACCTTTGTGATCCATTGATAGTATTATTTTTCTTGAGACCTCATTGGTGTACCTTGTTCCATGATTTTCCTTGCCTTTGGTTATGACTATGAGCAAGATGGTTCATGCCTCGCATGTGTTTCATTGTGGTCTTTATGCTTGGTACACCCTTGTTGGTGTGAGTCTTGTTTCAGAACTATTTGGGAGAGTTTCCTAAACAAGAAAAGTTGTACTTGTTTGATGTTGTTTTATGCCAGTGTGGTGTTAGCCTTGTCTACTTGACCTTGTTTGGATGTGGATCCTTTCTTGTCATCTCTTATCATGGGGGGTGGACCTTCAGGTCCATGTGGTCAGGTGGAACATGCTATGCACCCCATTGGGTTCCCAATTGGTGTTCGTGTTGTGAAAATAGATGAAGAGTTACTAGAGCTTCTCTTGGTTGAAGATTGATCTTCGCCCTATACCTTATTCTTCATTGGTGTAATTATTCTTGATCTTGATGTACTCTTCCCATTATTCTAAGGGAAGCAATATGTAATGTATTAATGTAATCATGAGGTGTAGTATCTATGGAAATATGCTCCACAAATGTACTATTGATCTATGAATTGAATTGTAATAAAATGATGTATTGCTTTCCACTCTTTTGATCATTAATAGTTGTATGTCATCATTGTGTAATCTTGGTTGTTAATTCACTTTAGTTTGATATATGTTTATGATTCATAATGACCATTCTGTGTACCCTAGAGGACATGAATGAATTTGTAATTGCATAATTGTTTTCATGTAATGTATGTACATATTCATCGTATGCAATGTTTCACTTTCAAAAAAATTAAAAATGTGTGGTGTTTGTTGTCCTTTGGGGTTTACATGGCGGGGCATTACATTCCTTGCAATGAAATACACGAAGATGTCTCAATGAAGGCTTCTTACCCGACCATTCCTCCATAGGTGTCTCATCAACAAGAGCTGATGAAGGAGATCTATTTACCAGATAGCATGTAGTGGAAACAACTTCAGCCCAAAAATTCTACTCAAGGCCAACACCACTCAGCATACTCCTAACCCTCTCCATCAACGTCATATTCATCCTCTCTACAACTCCATTTTTTTTAGGGGTATATGGAGTTGTCTTATGCCTTTCAATCCCATGTTCTTTAGAAAACTTATCAAATTATGTGGAACAAAAATCACCACCATTGTCAATTCTTAAACACTTTATCTTTCTACCAGTCTAATTTTCCACCAAGGCTTTAAACTCCTTAAACTAACTGAATAATTTAGATTTACTTTTGAGAAAATAAATAAATGTCCTACTATAATCATCTATGAAAGAAATAAAATATACAAATTTTCCTAGCAAAGGAACATTCATAGGACCAGAAACATTAGAATGTACATAGTCCAAAACCCCAGAATACTTATGAGAACTTTTAAAAAATTTCACACGGTTTTGTTTACCAAAGATACAATGCTCACAAAATTCAAACTCGAGATTGAAATCTTCAAGGCCTTCTACAAGGCTCTTAGATTTCAAATTTCTGAGACCCTTCTCCCCAATATGGCCAAGTCTCTAGTACCATAACATTGTCTTCTCTGCAAGAAGCTTCATTTCCAAAGAATGAGTGCCCTTAGGTACCCAAAATGCATGACCATCAAATGTAGTTGCTACAATTTTTTCTACTCAATCTGATGATGAGGATGAAGAATCCAAAGATTTCTTCTTTGGTTTGTCAAAATAACTATGGCATTGTACTGTGCATTCAACTAGCTTGAACATGGTTCTTATCTGAACTCCTCTAGCCAAAACCATAGCTCCTATAGTCATCTTACACAACCAACTATCTTCAATTGAGAATCATCACCAAGATACACCTTTCCACCATCATATTCTTCATATTTGGAGAACTAATCTCTATGTGACGTCATGTGAAAAGATGTTCTAGAATCAAATAACCTCACATCTTTTGATGCTTTCATTAAAAAAGTTGCAACCAATGCTTCATCGAAATAATCATTCTCCACCTCAATCCTTCCAGATGTGCTTTCCATCTTTTTCTGCAATAGGATATCAAGAAAATCACTTTTGCAAAATTCCCATTAAAACTTAGATCAACTCTAAAAACTATTCAAACCCAACAATAAAATCAAAGCTAGCCAAGCTCTGATACCAACTGAAAAGGAAACACAAGTGGTGGAAACAGTTTCCTACACTGAATCGATCAAGAGAAAGTTGCAAAAATTCTAAACCAATTAACATTTACAGATTCAGATGCACATCTAAAAACACATAAACAGATATTCAAAATAGAATAAACTCATAACACAACATATACATGGGAAAACCCTTTCGGGAAAAAAACCACACTCCAAACACTTAGCTCAATTGTATTAATCAACAACAACAACAATTACAATACAATCTCAAAGCTATGCTCTTCAAGAGTTTTCACACTATTACAAGACTTTGGAATAATTTTGGTAGCATAACGACATCTCTGAAAAATCTTCAACTTGTCTCTCAAAACGTGCTAAGGCACCAACATATAAATAGAGCTCAACATGAAAAGGAAGGATCACATGGTTTCCAAAACCAACTTCAAATCCCAAGAGGTAAGTTTTTTCAAAAAAACAATAACTTTCTAATCCATGAAACATTGCACATAGCAACTTCCAAAAGCAACAACACCTATCTCATCTATAGAAATCATCTTTCCAAATACAATGTATGTTCAACATAGAAACTACAATAACCAAGAATAGGTGCTTTCTTTACCTCACACCACTTAAAAAACATGAGCTCCACCACAAATGTCAGCTGCTAAAATACAACTCCAATCCATAATAGAATTTGCAAACAAAGACTCTTTAGTCAACAAAGGAAATTTCCAAATCAATTTCCACTACAAAATGGAAATATATGTCAACATCTCCCCCAAAAAATAATATCTTCCAAATGAGATCCAACTTCCTAAAAACTAAGGATTATGCCATCTCATCACCTGCCATGTAGGATGCCACCTCACAAAGAGGTCCCACAAAGATGAATGACAACATAGGAAGTTAATAATTTAGGATAAAAATAATTATGCAACAATTAATTGAAAAATAATTCACCATATTGAGACTCTAAGGTTGAGATACCTTAATCCCAACAAAAACTACACATACATATTGAATTTTAGGGTTCTTTTTTAAGCTTTCTTCCAAATAAGAAGATTGTTCTACTAACAATCTATGCCTCCTTTTAACAACATGATCCTCTTGTTCATTTTTGATCCTTAACAATCCTTTCCATTAGGATTGCAACTCTCACAATGTTCTTTGTTGAGTTCAAGCCTATTTGGACTACACATTTCAGATGCTTCATCTGCAAGTACAGAAAGTCTTTTAGAATAAGATGAATAAAAAAACAAAAAATTCAAATCAATCTGGTCATTGGTCAAAAATCTATTTACTTGCTAAATTTTGGGCCCCTCACAAAGACACCAAAGAAGAAGAAGCATGATGCATAGGGGCTTGGGGTAACACATCTAACTTTAGAAGAGAAGGAGAAGCATGGACACCATTAAAGTCTAACCCTAGACCTTTACTCATTGAATGTTCTACCTCTTCATCACAATCCACATTACCCATTTCCATTACAGTTAGTTAAGTAAGAGACAATATAAAGCTATCAGAGATGGGAAATTTATAGGAGAGAGGCAACTCCTATCATGAGCTCTCCAAAACATCAGTAATCCATAAGTTTGACTACAAGCAATAATGAATAGGAAGAATAACAAGGAAGATTGGCTCAGATTATAACTTTTAATTTTAAAAGAAAAAATATATTTAATAGTCATGTTGGTTATTATCATCAATCTTTTAAAATCAAATATGCTTACAAATTGTGTCTTGAGTTTTTCTATACTAATAGTTATATTTCTACATATTAATAATTATAAATAAAATTTAAAGTAGCAAAGAGATATACTAAATAATGAAATGTTGTTATTTAGAAATCTATGCTCTTAACTACCTTTTCCATAGTCACACCATTTAAGATTCATCAATTGTCCATAAATGAAACGTATTGCTACCACTATAGAATGTTTCCCTCTCTAGTGCAAAACTATATTTTATTGAACTCATTATATTGCTAATAAAATGAAAATGTAATATTTTCCACATTTAATTATTAATTCTTCAATTAAATATTTTATAGGTTTGTTCTTTTTGTTGTTCCTTATCATTTTATCAATGTACTAGATCAGTTTGTTTTTTATTGGAGCGAGAAACATCAATTAATAAAATTGTATAGAGGGCGTTGTGTTTTAGCAAAAAAATAGTGATTATAAGACTAAAATAAATTCTTTAATATTCAAATGCTTAATATGGTAACTAGAATTAAATTATGTTTATGTGTAAGAACTTAAGCAAGGTTTTTGATTCGTCTAATACACTACATGAGAAATAAAAGTAAGATTGTGTGTCTTCAATAATGTAATTTAGTTATAATATATATTTGAATATATAGTTATTCCAACACTCCATTTGCATAACAATATAACCTCACCTATGTAGGAGTAAAAGGAAATCACTTCATCCAATTATATCAAAACATGCATTTTAACCCACAATATAACTAGCAGTTATAAAAGAAGAGTAAAATAACTTCTTTAACTTACAAAATAACTAGCAATTATATCATAAGAGTAAAATAATTTCTTTATTATTCCAATACATAATATGGTAATTAATATTAATTATGTTCACATGTAAGAATTGGTTGTAGGAAAATTCACCATGTGCAATTTACTCACAGAAAATTCACTGACATGACAAATTCACCTCAAGTAAAATTCACTAGAAGAAATTCACCACCACAAAAAGTTAATCTCAAAGTTTTTGAAATATATATTGTGAAAACCACCATCACAAAGAAGATCGATCAAGCTCACTTGCAAAAACCAACTTATAAATTATATGAAAAAGCTATACATAAATAGGAAAGGATGAGCAACCATAAATGACGGTAGGACTCCTCAAAGGTGGATTAGTGGAAAATTGCTTCCCCTTAAATTAAGAAAGCTAACTATGAAGCTTATAAAGCCTAAGCATATGATTAAAACTATTTACTAACATATATTAAAAAAATTAATTCCTAGTGATGAATTTTACTCGTGGTGAATTTTTCATGGCAGTGAATTGTTGGCAATGAAGTTTTCTAATAAAAGTAAGGTTGTTTGTTTGTCAACCAATAAACTAATTTAATTGCAATATATATTTTGATATACATTCATTCCAATTTATTTTAATATATATATTGGACATATACTGTAAGCAAAGAAACCATCTAAATGAAATCAAAGCATACATTTCAATCATCAAATGTCACTCCATTTATGTCACAACATATCTAATATATATAATACTAAAATTAATTCACTCCACCCAATTACATCATAATATGGATTCTAACCTACAATACAATAGCAATTATATCATAATTGTAATCACCATATGCATTTCAATCATGAAACACCATTCACTCAATTTATGTCACAACATACCATGACATATATAATAGTAAAAGGATTTCACTTCATTCTAACTTAAAAATTACACTTTTTTAAGTCACACCATTCATCCTCATATGTATAAGAATAAAAAGATACCTCTAACTACTTAAATCCCTTACAACAAAATTACTCACTTTAAACTTAATTTTTAAGATATATTCAAATAAAAAATTACTTCATCCCACTAAATTACTCCAATTATATGTAAATATACTCAATTTATGTCACAACATATAGTGACATATATAATAGTAAAAGGAATTCACTCCATTCTAACTTAAAAATTACACTTTTTTAAGTTACACTATTCATCCTCATATGTATAAGACAAAAAGTTAGGGCCTACTTAAATCCTTTACAATGAAATTAATCACATTAAACTTAATTTTTAAGATCTATCCAAATAAAAAATTACTTCATCCCAACTAAATTACTAAAATTAATTTTACCATAATCATAATCTAACTTTATATAATGCAATGCTATTATTAACCTAAAAGAAAATTAACAGCTATAATAAACTAGAAGCCTAACTAGTGCCAATAAATAAGAGATTTGTTGTGGATTCCTGTGTTTATTGCGAAAGGGTGTAAAAAGCATGGTCATATGGTGGTACAATAGGCTTGGATGTGGATAGCTAGTGCAAATAAATAAGAGATTTGTTGTGGATTCTTGCATTTATTCTGAAATGGTGTAAAATGCAGGCAGAACACGGTCATATGGTGGTAAAATGTGGTGAGCAGGGAGCTAACATGAGAGCCAGGGCTCTGGCCAATTTCAATTTAATTGGTACTTGGCCTCCCTACTTACCTTCACTGTAATCCTCTACTTTAAAATGATGCAACATTATGATGGCGAAAAGTTCGTGTCAGATAGAGCTGTGGAAGACAACAGTGATATAGAGATGGAGAACGACGGTAAAGACAGATGGTCAAGGAATGATTCACAGAGCTTCACGGACATAGACAGTATGCGTCCCCTTAATCTACAAAGATAAATATAAAAAATTTCTTTTCAACTAGGTTTTTTCTGATTCTTTTGATTCTGCTGTTCTATTTCGTCGCCAAATTTAGCAGGAAATCCCATGAGGAGTTATGTTTATTCTTTATTGTTTATTATTTTGGAGTTTCTCTTTTAATTCCTTCCTATATTAGGCTCATTCTACTCTGGTAGAACACCCAGTTTGTCAGAGTTCTAAATAGAACAAATTTTCAAGAAACCCATCTGGCTTCCATGAAATGAAACAACCTCTCCAAACTAAAATGTAACAGATAGGAAAAGCCAAAATGGAAGACAGTATATTATGTTCTTGTCTTTGATAGTTGAATTTGGTGTGTTATGAATACAGAAGCAGTATAGATTTGTGAACATTATGAACAATATAACCTTTGGTGTATAGGTTTTCAGCTAGGAAAGTAGCTTGGTCTATTTTCATGTCAGTCTCTTCCATTTTCTGATGCGGAGCATTTACTCTAACAGGATGATGCAGAGTATCTCATCGCACATTCAGTTGGTTGAGTGGTTGTTCAGTCATTTTAGGACTTTTAGTTTACTATTTTTAGGCTTTTGTTAGCAGTTTTCTTTCGACTTCACTTCACCTAACATATATCAGCTAATTTACTATATCTAGCTTTTGGTTGAGTTTGTTTAGGGGGAATCTCTAGTGATGAATGATTTGTAGTGCCTTTCCGCATTTGGCCTTCATGACATTTGGGTAAGTTGTTCGGTTGATTTGCATGTCACGTTGAATTAAAGTAAATTTGATTTATATGGTAACCTAAATTAAATTGATAGTAAATAATATAGCTCAATTTAATGATACAAACAAATGGCCTATGTGCCCGAGAGGTAATCTATTTTCCTATCCTTTTCTTGACCAAAACTAAGGCAAGGAAACATATAAATAATGAATTAGATCAACCTCATCTTATTTAAGAAGCATTCAAAAAGGCTCAAAGAGCTTGACTCAGTTATATTTTATTATTTGTCATATCTAATTATCATCATAATGATCATGTTATCAATTTAATCTTAGAGACCATTTTGTTTAAAACACTAATATATAACTATTATTTCATGTAGAAATTATTGTTCTCTCATTATTGATTTGGTAAGTATTGAGATGATTCTCTTCTTAGTATCCTTAAATAATATAATTTATATATATATGTAAGTGTATATATATATGTATATTTATATATTTATATTTTACACATATATATATTTGTATCTGATTACAATTAAAGATAAATAGATTATGGGTAATTGAATGCCTATAGAATTAATTATTTTAATGAAATTGTTTTGGACGTGGAAGTGAGAATGTAATTGCTTAGGGGGTATAGAAAATAATAATTACCTTTGGTATGCAGGCATGATAAAATAAGAAACATCAAAACCAGTTTGGGTACCTTGTATAGGTTTCCGTGTCCTGCTTTGCATGGGGGATATCTGGCAGTCAACACATTCTAGGAGGCCGCGTCTTCTGGAGGATTCTGTTGAGCAGTACACGTGCCTTCTCTGTGCGTCCTCATTCTACATGCATACCTCCCTGTAGCGGTGATATTCGGAAAGAAAACACGTCTTTGGTGGGGGGGAGACAATCGGTCAAAAACAGATCATGTGCTTTGTCTATACATTCCTTTTGTTTTGAGATATTCCATGGCGATCTACCAGAATAGGTCCAGAAGGCACCCATTTTTGGCAGAGGCTGGAGGACGTTGGGAAATAGAGAAGCCTGGCTTAACACTTACCAACTACATTTGCTAGAAAGTATTTTTCAACAAATCCAGTTTATGCATATCCTGCAATCGTTGCATTCCATGAGACTGCAATTCTTTCCATGCGTCCCTGTTTTTCCTGCTCGCATATTACCACAGAGTTGCAACTGCAATGTCTGGAGAAAAATAAAAAGGAGAAAACAACAAAGATCCCTAATGTGTATGCCTTATTGATGTCTATACCTGATTTTGAAGCTCTCACTTTGGCCTAGGTTGCTGGTAAGGGTTGTGAAATCTGCAAATCTTAAGGTAAGTCGCTTGCAATGGGTTCAATTTTCTGTACATAGGCGTACTCCTCCTTGTTATGTTTTATTTCATTCTAAAACAATCTCTTGCCATCTATTAAACGAGGTCATGAGACATGGTTACCAAAGTAGATACAACTATAGCATTGATTAAAAATTATTACCTCCCTTAGGACTGATCTGTCACTTCTCCAATTTGGCGAGCTGTAGTTTGAAAATAAGGCTGCCACGATGGTTTTAGAGTATGTTTATAAAAATAAAAAAAATAAAAAAAGAAAGTTACGACCAAGATTCTAATAGTGCGCACAATTAAGTTTTAGCAATACAGCATCCTTATCCTGCATAGCTGCATTGAGGTTGGGCAGGGAAACAGAATTTTTTGGCTTTGCACAGCCAATCTTAATTGCTTGAAAGTTTCTAAAGCCTTTTCAATAAATCCATCTTGTACATATCTTGTAGTCATTTCCCTCCATGGGATGATAGTTATTTGAGGCATTCTATCAAACAGTTACGTGCCTTGCCTGGGTTCGACATTTTGCATACAAATCTACCTTGTGTTCATCTTGCAACCTTGGCAATCTATCGCAGCTGTAGAATCAGACTTTCGAGGGTCCATAAATTTAAATAATGTCCCTGATACCATTTGCAACCTGTCACAGCAGCAACACTTGAACATAGCAGACTGTAGAGGTAAAAATAGCCTTCTTGTTCCGTTGGCAACCTGTCACATTTGCTGTACTTGAAAATAGAATGTTGTAGAGGTTTAAATAATCTCTCTGATTCCTTGTCAACCTGTCTCAGCTGCAGCGCATGAACATAATGGGAAGTTTAAATTTTTTTTTAAAAAAAACCGCTTGATTCGGCTGACAATCTATCGCAGATGCAGCACTCGGACATAGAAGGTTGTAAAAGTTTAAATAACACCACTGATTCTTTTGGCGACCTGTCACATATGCAATACCTGAAATTAGAATGCGTAGAGGTTTAAATAATCTCTCTGACTCCATTGTTAACCTGTTTCAGCCACGACACTTGAACATAATAGGAAGTATTCAAGTTTAAATAGCCTCCCTGATTCTCTTAGTAGTCCATCGCTGCTACAGAGTCTAGACGTATAAATTTATATAATGTCCCTATTACCATTCGCAACCTACCACAGCTGTAGTATTTAGACTCTGCAGAGTGTATAAGTTTAAGTAGCCTACCTGTTTACGTTGGCAACCGGTTACATCTGTTTTGCTTGAAAGATTCTTAGCCTATGTAAGGGCTACATATCTCTTTAACTTGCTGTAAGTGCCTTCCATCCTCTCTCTAAGCGCATAAAATCTGTTCTCACCTCTTTTCCATCTGTATTCTCATTCTTTATTGTAGGCTCTGATGCTACGTTCAGCATTCTATGCTTAAGCCTTCTGTGAGGATCATTTCAGCCATTTTCACTCTATATTGCATGATAATCGTTATTTACCTTGTTATTTACCTTGTACATTCTTTGTGCTGGGATTTGGTCTTTATGTCCTTGTTGGATAATCTCTGCCACATGCAAAAGTGCATTGTTCATATCTATCCACTTATTCCTGCAGCGAATTTATTTAGATTAGTAAAACATTCGATAGGCGTGAGGAGATGGGAATACAAGTGGTGTGGTGTGAGCACTTTGGCACGTGAATGTTGACTTTATACATGGATATTGTGCCCCTCTATACATGGAAATATATTAAAAACCTATTGCTCATAATATAAATCTCTTTACTGTGCTTATAAGCCTTTCATACCACTTTGTAATATCAAACGAGAATATATATTTGTGGTAGAACGTATCCCTCAAGCATAATGACTTTTATTAACGTTAGTGTCACATTATTTAATAATGAGAGAATCTTGAAGTATGGACTAGCTTCTTTCCATTTATTATCAGCTTTCTGGAACATCTTATCTATTGGAGTTTTAAGAATGCACGCTCTTCCAAAAATAAGAAAAAGAATGAGAAATGTTCATGTAAATTTAGCACAGATAAAAATAACACGATAAACTACCTTAGTATTACCCATAGTTCCTAAACCATAGCTTAAGGAAGATTCCTCGTATGCTTTATGTTCCCTAACTAAAGGAATGTAGAATATATTCCCACTATCGTTTAAAATGGGAGAAAAAGAACATATTAATTAGGATGAAAGTATGAATAAGGAAAAGATTAATAAATAAAGAAGAATTACTTTATTTTCCTTTGAAGGAAAGGATTCCCTTGGTTATAGAGTAAAATAAAATTAAAGGAAAGGATTCCCTTGGTTATAGAGTAAAATAAAATTATGAGAGTAAAATAAAATTATGGAGACATGTGAAATTAATAAAAGTAAATAGAAAAGAAAATAATAAAATGTTATTTAATAATATAGTTCTAAATAGATAAGAACTTAGAAAAAAATAGAATTGGGTTACTAGTACCTTGTAAATTTAAAGAAAATTTTGTTTCATATAATTCTAGTTATTTATTTCGAATTCAAGTAAGTAATTTTAAAGAGATTAAATTAAAAGAATTTATATGAATATACTTATATGCATGCAATTGCGTTAATTAGGTGATAGTTCAATATTGTCAAGTTAATGATGTAAATAGGATTGGGTAGAGGCTGGAGAATATTTGTGGCTATGTTAGTTTTATTTAATTTATGTTGAAAATATTTGAGCATCCTTCAATTAATTAGGTTGGATATTGGTTGAGGTGGCATTTAATTAAAGGATCTTGTTTTGAATGAATAAAGTTATTAATTTTTAGTATGAAATCTTGTCGTGGAGTGAGTCATCATGTATTAAGAATGGTGAAGTATAGAATCCTCACAATTCTTAGTTTAAGAGGAAATATATGTGCTTTTAGAATATTATTAATCATTGTATTTAATTTGGAATGGAAAGGTATGTTGAAAGTTTTAACTTGAGATCTCTTTTAATATAATGAAAATTAAAAATATGAAGTATATATTAACTTTGTCTTATATGTTCTCTTGTTTTATGATTTAATTTTTTAGTACTAAGTTTGTTATATCTTTAAATTCTCTTATATTTCTTCTAGTTTAAGAATTAAATAAATATTATCTTAATATCTAACTTCTCATATATTATAGAATTATACCAGGACCAACAATTCTCTTAATTGCATTCTCTAGAAACTATGGGTAAATCAGGAGCTATGATGTCTTAGGCAATATATTGACAAAATATTAGTGTGGTATTGTCAAAACCATATCTTTATTAATTATGTTAGTTTATTGTCATTTAGACTATAATGTATTGTCATGATGGGCATATAATGTATATATATCATCCTTCTCTTTTTGGTTAGCACTTTCAATGATCCTTGAAAGGGTTTTATACATTAAGTTAACTTTTCGTAATTACATTAAGTTATAGAGAGTTCAAGTGTTATTTATTTGAGTTATACATGATTTTTGAAAATGATTTGATATCTTTTGCTAGTTCATTATATTGATGAAATGGCTGTATTGTATAGTTTTATCCTTAACTTTATAATCAATAATTTTTATGATGGATTGGATTTGAAATTTAAAGTTGACACAAAATTGTGCGGTTGATTTGAATGAAGTGTTGAAGGTCCTACTTTGGATATTACATCTTTCATTCCTCTCTTGTCATTTGTGAATGTAGAAGATATATTGTCATTTTGTGGGTTCCTTGATGTGAATCTTCCCTTTGTGATAATTTTGACTGAGGGGGACTTTATGCAATGGCTTTCTTGTAATCATATCTTGGGCTGGTTGGGAACCTGAGGAGTTGAATTACCTTTAGTGGAAGTTTGTTGTTTTGATATTTTATGCTTCCAGAGGCAATGGAGAAATTTTATTTATAATGATGTTCTATGGTTGGACCGTTGTGATTTATTGACCTTATCTTGGATTTTGAACTTTTGGGTATTACCTTATACTATGGTGTTGACCTTTGATGTGGTGGGTGGTACCTCCTTTGTTCTTGTTTTAGTGATATGGAATGGGTTTGCGAGATGGTTCATGCCTCGCATGTTTTGTGTTATATTCACCTTGATTTCTATGTGAGATAAGGTACACCCCTTGCATGTTTTGGATTGGGTACCCATAGGGAGAGTGGCTCTTCATGGGGTCCGGTGCACAAAGGGGTTGTTAGGGTAACCCATGGTAGAGTTTCCTTAAAAAGTGATAATTTAATTAATGAACTGGTGGGTTTTGGGTAAATAAACATTAAAAAAAGATTAATTATGTGCCTCACCCATATTGTTAGTGCTTTCATAGGCTAAGGATGAGATGAGAAGACCTGGTTGGTAAGATCACTGCCTTGTCCTCAGAAAAGGTAAGTGGTTCCGCATGAGTCACCCTATGGAGCGGTGCCTTGAGATAGGCTGTCTGGATAACCATAGACGAAGGCGGTACCTTGTGATAGGTTTCCTGGATAATCCATGTAAGGCCATGCGATGACACTCTCCTATAGTACCTGTTTATGTTCCCTTGTTTGGTTGCCTCTGGGAGTGTTGATTGAATTGTTGATGTTGTTGAGGCAATTGGTTCTTGGTGATTGTTGTTGAAGCCTCCAAGTTCTATCTTTAATGTTGCACACATGCCTCATGGAAATTTAATTGATGTTAATGAAAGGTGCCCTTGTTATTTATTGTTGGTTGATATTGTGATTTCATTTGAAGACTTTGGATCCTATTATTGTTGGCACCTCTTATGGTTATTTAGTGTTGAACTATAATCTTAACATTTGGTTATGTTGAACTTTTCATTATCTTGTTTTGGCTAAGTGATGGCAATTTTGTGGTTGTTACCTTATGTTGATGATATCCTTGTTATGGATTCTGGTTTTCTATTGGTTTGTTTGATTGTTTTGGATTGCAGTATGGGGATCTTTCTTGTCAACTCCTAGCATGCGGGTGGAATTTCAGGTCCATGTGGTCAGGTGGAATGTGCTATGCACCCCATTGGGTTCCCAGGTTGTGTTCATGATGTGGAAGCAGATATAGAGTTTCCAGAGCCTCACTTGGTTGAAGACTACTTATCACTTTGTACCTTATTCTTCTTTGATGTATCATCTTTGTAATTGATGTATCTTTCCTTTGCATGACAGGACACATATGTACTCCTGAAACAATTGTAATGTATTATTGTGTCCATGATGTGTTGGATTTATGGGAATATGTTCAACCATTGTAATGTCAAACTATGAATTGAAATGTAATAGAATGATGTATGTATCTTTTATATTTCCTTTGATCATGGATGGTTATATTTTATCTTTATGTAATCTTGATTCATTTGTTAACGTTATGGTTTTAGTTTTAGGTCTTTGTGACGCCATCTTGTGTACTCCAGAGGATGTAATGGTCATTGTAATTGTATAATTACTTATATGTAATATGTGTTCATGTTCATCTTATGTTATGTTTCACTTTCAAAAAAAAATTATTGTGCTTTTATTGTGAGTTCTTGTCGTCCTTTGGGGTTCATGTGGCGGGGCGTTACATCATTGGTATCAAAGCATAGGTTTGTACATTGGGTACTATGAGCCCAATTACGTTGACCTAGTTGCTCAAACTCTTGAGGGTATGTCCTTTTGTGTCATCCTTATTTAGCAAACTGAGTTTGTTTCGTAGGGGTTTTGGTCCAGTGGTGCAGGAAACTAGTGGAAAGAATAGGACCCTCGGTGTAGTGCGCAATGCACCGATATTCTTCCTACTAGGGATGCATTATGGACCTTTGTGTTGTCTTGAGATGTGATTTTTGGTGATGTAAGTTTATGTGTGTATGTGGAAAATGAGTGTTTTAACCTAGAAATTTGTGTTTATGAGGTGCTAAATTGTGCTTTCTGTTATGAAAGGGTGTAAAATTTGTCATATAGTTTGACTCTTGAGCTTGTGTTGTCTTCTATCACACTTGCTTGATTGTTGTGACCCTTCTTGGTGATTGTTCCACCATTTTGACTTGGGTTGGATGACATATTATCTAACTTGAGGACCTTGACACTTGTTAATTATGTGTATGATATATTGTTGTGTGGAGATTATAGTTGTGATTGGATTAAATTAGTTATGTTTATCATATGAACTTGATATATGCTTGTGATGTATTGATTTGTGATGACTTTATGATTCCGCTTATAATGTGATTACTGTGCAAATTACTAGATTTTGGATAAAACTTTAGGATGCAATTTGGACAAGTTTTAGTTTGTCTTTTCAAGAACCGAAAATTCTTAGATTATTGTTGCAAATTTATCAAATTGTTTTCTTTGATTTGGGTTATCATATTAGGATAACCTTGTCCATCATTGTGGAAAATATTATCATTGTGGCAGAATTGGCCTTTATGCATATTAATAAGCAAGAGGAAACTCAAAAATAGAAGAATCTTGTTGTTAACAGGTCAATATTTTAATAGATATTCAATGCCATAGCTATTCTACAATTTTACAGTGAATTAAATAATATATGAACTACTAAGTATGCAATTTTTTAGTTATTGAGTGGGTATATGTGTGTCTTTATGATTCTCTATTTCTGAATTTTTTTTATTCTCAAGTGTAAGGCAGAACAGAGTATATTTTGAGGCTAACTTGCAAATTCTAGAAGTATGAGCTACATGATTTTTAGTATTAGAGAAAAACTTGAATGACATAGAGGGGAGCTCATGTGGCCTAGGGAAGAAGATGCAGGATGAATGCTAGATGGATAGGCAGTGCAGTTGATGAAGTACTTAGAAGGTTGTAGGCCCTTAACGTTAGGTTGCTTCATGAGGATTTTAAGGAAGAGCAACAAGTTCAAATGGGCTGAGTAGTGGTTATAGATCCCATGGAAAGAGTAGCAGTTATGTCTTCTATGTGGTCACAACAATGAAATACTTCCTTTTCATTGGACATCAAAGATACCTTTGTTAGAATCCTTTTGTTGCTATCAAAGACTATGCCACTATCTTGCTATGGCATGCTTTTCTATACGAAATAGGGCTGCAAATGCTAAAGCTTTTGTGGTTGTCTTCATGAGGCTTGATATACTGCTATTTTCATAAATATTTATGATGCATTGAAAGTCTAATCACTTCCTAATAATCCATCATTATCACTATCATTTTATCTTCACCTTTTCATTTAACGTATGATTGTTATAGAATTCATTACTTGTAGCCTATACCCCTATCCTCATGCATTTTATGATTGTATTTACATTTGACAATTATCTTGAAATAATGAATGTAACAAATAACTAAAATATTTCTTACATTTGGAATCTAAAAACATGACAAGGTAACAAAAATATCTATGTGTTGGAAACATAGTTGTTGTTGTACCAAAAGATCGACCTGTTAATGCATAATAGAATTGTAAGAGTTAATGGATCCACGGGAGGTGGTTAAGCCATGTCACAAATCCTAAGGGGAGCGCTGACTATCTGCCAACAATCTCCCCATCAGAGTTACCCGAGGGGATTCGAACCCAACACCTTTGTCTTTGATACCAATTGTTGGAAACATAGTTGTTGTTGCACCAAAAGATGCACCTGTTAATGCCCAATACAATTGTGAGAGTTAATAGATCCACGGGAGGCGGTTAAGCCATGTCACGAATTGTGAGGGGAGTGCTGACCATGTTCCAACACTCTGTGCAATTACCTAGCTCCAACAATATGCTTTTAACCTTCCTACACAAAAATATCAATGTTTACTTCAACACATAACAAATATTAATTTGACGTCATTTCTATTAATTGCACTCTCTTCAAATTTGAATAACGAAATACATTCACTTTCATTTAGACATCAAAGTGAATAAAATAATAAAATACTCCACTCTAGAGGTAATCAAGCAAAATATGATGTCCTAATGCAAACATTTTGGCTCCCAAAGTGTAGTTTTTTACCTTTTCGCAAATGTCCAAAATTGACCTTTTGATATTTATAGGATGCAACTCACTAAATCTAGGAAAATAGAATGCATAATATAATCCAAGCATTAAAATTTAATGCACCCCTTGGCATGTTAAAAACATGTGCATGAGTACCTTAAACAAATAAAAACTTAACAAACCCCACATAAGTTTTGGAAACTCCACCATTCTCTATGATAATATTCCCAAGTCATGAAGTTACATCTTATGTTGTGCCCCACCACACTTCTCAATGTATTGGTGCATGAAAAAAAGTAATGAAAGGTTTCCCTTCATTATTCTTGTTGCTCACAATTTTGAATAGTGTTTTCCCCTCTTTTAATCAGCTACTTTTCTTGTCTAGTGGGCTGAATTGATCAAAATGAATATCCTAAACCCTGGACAAGTTTATGCCATGAAGATCAAGTCACCTTTTAGACATTGAGTTGTTGTCATGAAGAAATCCAAATTCAAGTGCTTAGCATGGCAAAATGATAGGGTATCAATGGAGTTATCATGATTAGGGCTTTCAGAACTCTGAAAGGTTTACCATATTTCAAAGGATCTACAAATTTTAGTGAGAAGATTTGTTTTAGAATCACAGAGGCCACTTATGTTCAAATTTTTATTTTCAGTAGCAACTCTGCAACCAACAAGTGGCCATTCTTGGTGTTCTATTTATAGGTAGTGGATGAAAGCCTATTATAGGATTTTTTATATTTTAATGAATATCCTAAACCCTAGACAAGTTTATGCCATGAAGATCAAGTCACCTTTTAGACATTGAGTTGTTGTCATGAAGAAATCCAAATTCAAGTGCTTAGCATGGAAAAATGCTAGGGTATCAATGGAGTTATCATGGTTAGGGATTTTGGAACTCTGAAAGGTTTACCATAGTTCAAAGGATCTACAAATTTTAGTGAGAAGATTTTTTTTAGAATCACAGAGGCCACTTGTGTTCAAATTTCTATTTTCAGTAGTAGCTCTGCAACCAACAAGTGGCCATTCTTGGTGTTCTATTTATAGGTAGTGATGAAAGCCTATTATAGGACTTTTTATATTTTATTAGTTTTTTTAGAATTAGTTTGCTTTAAATTTGTTTCTTTCCACTTTTTTTTTCAGCTAAGGATATGTTTTCTTTAAAGCGGTATATCTTGGGATATTTTATTATGATCTTTTAATAAATCCCTAAAACCTCTTTATTGTAACTTATAAATAAATGCTTTATGCACATAAACTCTTAAGGATAGTTGAAGCTAGGCTTATGTTGTAGAGAATGTCGTTATGCTGAAGTGATTATATGTTTGTAATTTCTTCAAGTAAATTGAAAGGAGTTGTTTTGAGTCAAGCTGTGTATTGGAAAAAATTATTTGTCTAAATTGTAGCTTTGTATGTAGTTTAGTTGTTAACCTATACACCAAAGGTTATATTGTTCCTAATGTTCACAAATATATATATGTCTCTATTGCTTCTGTATTCATAACACACCAAATTCAACTATCAAAGACAACAACATAATATATTGTCTTCCATTTTGGTTTTTCCTATCTGTTATATTTTATAGAAAATGAACTTGAATTTTAGTTTGGAGAGGTTGTTTCTTTCGTGGAAGCTAGATGGGTTTCTTGCAAATTTGTTCTATTTAAGAACTCTGATAAACTGGGTGCTCTACCAGATGAGTAGAATGAGCCTAATATAGGAAAGAATTAAAAAAAGAAACTCCAAAATAATAAAGAATAAAGAATAAACATAACTCCTCATGGGATTTTCTGCTAAATTTGGCAATGAAATAGAATATCAGAATCAAAAGAATCAGAAAAAACCCAGTTGAAAAGAATTTTTTATATTTATCTTTGTAGATTAAGGGGCTGCATATTTTTTGTGTCTATGAAGCTTTGCAAATCATTCCTTGACCATTTTTCTTTGTCGTCATTCCCCATCTCTATGTCACTATTGTCTTCAATAGCTCTATATGACATGAAATTTTTTCCGCCATAATGTTGCATCATTTTAAAGTAGAGGATTATAGTGAAGGTAAGTAGGGAGGCCAAGTACCAATTAAACTATAGATTGGCCAGAGCCTTGGCTCTCATGTTAGCTCCTTGCTCACCACATTTTAGCACCATATGACCATGCTCTACCTACATTTTACACCCTTTCAGAATAAACATAGGAATCCACAACAAATCTCTTATTTATTGGCACTGGCTATCCACGTTCAAGCTTGTTGTAACTGACTATTAGAGGAAAGTTGTATGACACATCTCCCTTTCCTATATAACTTAATTTTGGAAATGAGCATAGATACCATTGGTGAAATGTTAATGACATGTCTCCCTTTTCTATATTATTAAATATTAATTTACTAAAATGTTTATGATATAGTTTGGTCTGCCTTGAAATTACTAACAAATATTCTGTTTTATCAAATTTGTCAAAATTTTTTTATGTTAACTAATAACGTTATAGTTACAGGGTTGGGAGCATGAAAGTTGTTAAGGAAAAACTCAATAAGTAAATGAGCTTTTAGTTTTCAAACTATGTTAGGCTTCTAGTTTATTATAGCTGCTAATTTTCTTTTAGGTTAATAATAGCATTGCATTATATAAAGTTGGACTATGATTATGGTAAAATTAATTTTAGTAATTTAGTTGGGATGAAGTAATTTTTTATTTGGATATATCTTAAAAATTAAGCTTAATTTGATTAATTTTGTTGTAAAGGATTTAAGTAGGCCCTAACTTTTTAGTCTTATACATATGAGGATGAATGGTGTAACTTAAAAAAGTGTAATTTTTAAGTTAGAATGGAGTGAATTCCTTTTACTATTATATATGTCACTGTATGTTGTGACATAGATTGAGTATATTTACATATAATTGGAGTAATTTAGTGGGGATGAAGTAATTTTTTATTTGAATATATCTTAAAAATTAAGTTTAAAGTGAGTAATTTTGTTGTAAGGGATTTAAGTAGTTAGAGGCATCTTTTTATTCTTATACATATGAGGATGAGTGGTGTGACTTAAAAAAGTGTAATTTTTAAGTTAGAATGGAGTGAAATCCTTTTACTATTATATATGTCATAGTATGTTGTGACATAAATTTTGTGAATGGTGTTTCATGATTGAAATGCATATTGCGATTACAATTAAATTACTTTGAGTTTACAAACACTCGACCTTAATTTTATTTTGCACATTTGTGTATTGGGTGAATAAAAAATAGGTACTTCAATTTTAACATGTGAACAAAATTTAATTCTAGTTACCATATTATGCTTCAGAAAATAAAAGACATTATTTTATTCTTATGATATAACTACTACTATTTTTTTAGGTTAGAATCCATATTATGATGTAATTGGGTGGAGTGAGTTAATTTTAGTATTATATATATTAGATATGTTGTAACATAAATGAAGTGAGTGACTTTTGATGATTGAAATGTATGCTTTGATTTCATTTAGATGATTTCTTTGCTTACTATATATGTCCAATATATATATATTCAAATAAATTGGAATGAATGTATATCAATATATATATTCCAATTAAATTAGTTTATTGGTTGACAAACAAACAACCTTACTTTTATTAGAAAATTTCATTGCCAACAATTCACTACTAGAAAATTCACTGCCATGAAAAAATCACCACAATTAAAATTCACCACGAGGAATTAATTTTTTATTTTTTTAAAAAGAAAGGGGTAAGAACTTTTAATTGGAAATCAGAAAACAACATTACAACAATAACCAAGGGACTCAACCCCCCAAAAAAAAGAAACAACCTCGTAGCACAAAAATAATATCAACTATCCCCATGTATCCTCCTATCCTCCTCAAAGAACTGATCCACATCCTAATGTAGCTTAGGGGTAACCTGATCCAAATCCTCAACCTTTCAACCACTATCATGCTCAAAGGCCCATTTGGCCAAGCAGTTGGCAACATGATTCCACTCCCTCAGGATGTGAACAAAGGAAGTTGTTTCCATCCGAGAACTAACCTGAAGAATCTGTTGAACCAACAAGGCCAACTGCCAATTTATATTAGATACTTTCCACTCATTCAACATATTAATCAAGATTTGTGAATAAAATTCATATATAACCTTTTTCCATACCAGAGTAAGTGCTTTCTCAATAGCATAAAGAATTTCCAACACCTCCATGAGGTTAACATTCTTCATCCCCTCATGAATAGAGAACATAAAAATCACTGACCCAGCAGATTCCCTGCCAACCCCACCAATCCCAATAGGCCCAGGATTTCCCCTAGAAGACCCATCTATATTGATCTTTAACAATCCATTTGGAGGAGGTAACCACCTACCAACCCATTTAGCTCTCTTTTTCCCATGCTTGTCATTCCTGGAGCTAATAATAGAAGAGTGAATTTCCTGAACACCTAGTCTTTCCACCAACTCAGTATGACCTCTCTCCAAGGGGAGAAGCACATCAATCTTAGCCACAACCGACTCTTGCACCATTCCTAACATACACAACCACACTTGCCGACCCACCAACTTCTGATCATGAAAGATCCAACGGTTTCGCTCTAGCCAAATCTGGCAAAGCAAAAAAGTAGGGCCTGCATACCAAAAATCCTACAAAAAGGAGGCCATAGAAGGAGGCCTACCCAGACTATCCCATAATTCAACTAAAAAGCAAGCATGAATGTAAGGAGGCTTCCACACCTCCCACCACCAATGCCAAAGCTGCACAACAAAGGGGCACCAGAAGAACACATGCGAAAATCTTCTTCCTCTCTCCCACACAAAACACAAACTGAAGGTCCCTGGAATCCCCGTTTATGAATCTTATCCTAGGTCAAGCACTTATTCCACGCCAAATTCCAAACAAAGTAGTTGCATTTTGGCCATGTGAACTTATTCCACACCCTTTTCCACCAGGGAACCTCCACCCCATTCAACTTCTAAGCCAATAACACCTGATAACTGGAAGCAATAGAATAAATCCCCTTAGGATTATGGGTCCAAGTAAGAATATCATCTTCCAAAAGAGAACTACAACTCCTACTACAAAGAATCTTGTGAATCTCAGCACTTTCTTCCCCAAGTCCCAAGTCCAGCCACTATGCAGGATCCTTCCAACAAGCCACCTCCAACTAACCAAAAGAAGAGACAAACTTGAAGTCACTCACCCTAGACCAGCCATCCACAAGAAATCTATGGGAAAAAAGGAAGGATGTTGGGGAACTGAGAAGTAAGTGGATGGAATCCATCCCAAGAATCCAACCAGAAAAGAGCATTAGTGCCCCATCTACAAATCCAAAATTAAATCTTCCTTGATGAGTTTCACACCCTTCTAAAGAGTATTCCAAATCACCTAGCCTTTCCCCTTAAGAGGGTAATGAGGGAGATCATGCTGAGGAATCCCTAAGAAATAATTATGAGATAAAATCTTGGCCCATAGTTGATCCTACTCCACACACCATCTCCAAAATAACTTAACAGCCACAACCACTCCAAACAACACAGACTGTCGAAGAACAAGCCCACCAAATTGCTTCGGACTACACACAACATGCCACCTAACCAGGGTCCACTTGGAAGAAGACAAAATTCCATCTGAAAAGAACTTCCTTTTAAGAGAATCCATCTCCCTAAGAAAACCCATCAAAGCCATATGAAGCATACATTTGTAGGTAGGTAGAGCCTGGACCACCAATTTGAAAAGCTAAACCCGCCCCCCAAAAGACAACCATTTATGGGTCCAATGATTAACTTTTGCATAGAGCTTATCATTAATATTTTTCTGAGAACCCTTGGGAAGTCGACGAACAAAAATTGGGATATCTAGATAGTCAAAGGGAGAACCCCTATCTAAAACCTCAAGATGTTAGTAATTCTTCTCTATATAGGGGTCGACGTATTGAAGAAGAAGATGGATGATTTGTCCTCATTAATCAATTTCCCCGAAGCAACAAGATACAAGTCCAACACCTACCTCGAATTAGTAGCTTCTATAATAGTAGCCATCCCCATCAAGGTAGTATCATCAACAAACTACAAATGGGATTGTGGAGGAAAATCTCCACCCCAATGCCAACCTTGAATGATGCCAAGCTCCACATTTCTTTTCAACAAACATCCAAGACCTTCCACAAGAAGCAGAAAAATATATGGAGAAAGAGGATCCCCTTGGCACAAACCCCTAAAGGTGTCAAAAAGTTTAGAATTATCTCCATTTATCAAAATTGAGAAGGAAATTGACATGACACAACTCATGACCCATTGGATCCACTCCTCACCAAAACCAAAAGGCACAAGGACCTTCGCCAGGAAAGACCATCTAACCCTGTCATAAGCCTTAGCCATATCCAGCTTAATGAACATTTCCTTCTCATGGGAGTTGTCCATGGAGTGGATGGTCTCCGTAGCAATGACAACCCCATCAAGAATTTGTCTACTTGCCACAGATCCACTCTGCTCCTCCAAAATCAGAACTTGAAGCCACTTCTTCAACCTCTCAGCCATTAACTTTGAAATGATTTTATATGCCACATTACAAAGAGAGATAGGTCAAAACTGAGATAACCTATCAACCCCTTCACACTTGGGGATGAGAGAAAAGAATGTGGAATTCAGGGCATGAAACATTTGCTTATTCCTCTAGGACTCATGGAAAACCGCCAAAAGATCCAACTTTATGATATCCTCTAGAATTCTTCATAAAACTCAATAAGGAAACCATCAGGGCTAGGACCTTTATGCCTCTTCATCTAAAAAACCATCCCCTCCAGCTCATCAAGATAAATCTCTTTCATCAAAAACTCATTCGCCTCCCTAGAGACCAACTGAGGGATACAAGAAAGAAGTTGTGCTTCCTCGATGGAGCCTCCCTATGAATCCTCCTTGAATAAAGCAACAAAATAATGAGACACCTCAGTAGAGACTTCCTGGTGTGAGGAAAGACATTCTTCCATATCATAAACAAGAATGGAAATGGAATTACCATGAATCTTGTGTTTCAAAAAATTGAAGAAGGCAATGTTTTTATCACCTTCCTGTAGCCATTCAACCTGGGCCTTTTGCTTCCAATATATCTCTTCCCTCAATTCATATTCCTCAACCACTTTTAGATTCCTAGCCTCCTCCCTCAGAAGATCCTTAGAAACCCCATTCTCATGAATCAACCACATAATATTATTCAACTCCTCCTAAGTAGCGACCTTAGCATGAAAGATATTACTGAAAAATCATTGATTCCACCTTTTAATCTAATATTTGACAAACTAAAGAAGCTTAGCAAAAGTGAAGATTGTCATACCAAAAGCTGGTCTTCCAATCCTCCACCACTTAGCCACATGCTCACGAAAAGTAGAATCCCGTAACCACATAAGTTGAAACTTGAAGGAGGGAGAACGAGGCGCCCAAATAGATAAAATACTAAGATTACTAGGCCAATGATCAAAAGCTCTCTAGTCAAGAATTTCAGATCTAGTAGACCACAAGTCTCCAACCTAATAACAAGAAACCAAGAATCAGTCAAGCCTCTCAACAACACAATTCTCACCAATTCTCCTATTATTCCAGGTGAAACAACCATTACTAGGTTGAACATCAATAAGATTTAAATTTGAAATGCTATCCCTGAGTAACAGAGTAGAAGGCTCCAACCTAGCAATTTCACCTTTTTTCTCATACAATTCAACTATAGCATTAAAATCACCATCCAAAACCCAAGGATAGAAAGGAGCTAAGCTACAAAAAAAATGAAGATGGTACCATAGAAGTTGTTTACATTGAAACTCAATGGGAGCATACACATTAGAGAGGAGAATACACTCACCAGTCTCGTAACAAGAGGCAGCCAGGGAAATAGAGGATCTAGATGATATCCACCAAAGAGGGAAAATATTTCGAGGGTTCCAAAAGAAAGCCACCCCTTGGAAGCACCAAGATGCCCCACACACTAGAATTCACCACATTTCCACAACCTAGGTAACATGTCCAACATATTATCCATAGATAATTTGGTCTCTTGAAGAAAAAGAACATCTAGAGAATGATTCCTGACCAAATCACAAACAATTTTTTGTCGAGGGCCACTATTCAAGCCCCTTACATTCCATGAGAGAAGGATCATTTATGAGGGCTAGAAAAATGTGAATCAAGAGTCTTGACAGACCCTGACTCCATCAAAGTTTCCCTAGTTAATTTAATCTCATCCATATCATTTTTCTTGCCCAGCTTGGAAGTTTTCTCACCAACCCCTTTCTTTGGTTCCTTTTGTAGAATACCTAATCGAGAAGAAGACAAAGAGATCTTACCCACTTCTGTACCATCTTTTAGGGGCAATGGGGAACCACCTCCACCACTCTTCATAGCTCCAAAAGTAGAAAAATTTTCAACATGAACAATCAATTGTTGATCCATAACTATCTACCCAACACCAACCTCTTGCACAACCTGCATAGCCTCCAAAGGAGGTCCATCCTATCTTGAACCCAAAGTACCTTGATCTAAGTTCAATAACCTCGGATTCACTTCCTAGTGGTTGAGATCATCAGCACCTCAAACTGATTAAAAGTGTCCTCATCCTGCCTCTCCCTCAAGGTCCGCTTTTACCCCTAATTCCTATTGCGAGCCTTGATAGGGACATAACCATCATCACTGTTACCATCACTTGGAATAGGCTCCTTCCCCTTATCAGACCTAGGTAGATTACGAGAAGGTTGGGGTACCACAGGCTTAGCCCTACATAATCTACGCTCCAAGTGACCATATTCATGAAAAAGATGACACCGAAAAGGTAGGGTTTCATAATCTAGCTGTTGCGCCCAAGTATAGGATCTACCACACACTTCAACAAAATCTGGAAATGGTTTGCTTAGATCAATCTCTACAAAGATATGGGAAAAATTCATTACCTTCTTAAACTGCATCTACTGAGAAGACCCAACAGGTTTATTGAACATTAAAGCCACCAAATGCAACATATCATCTCACCAACACTCAACCGAGAACCATGAAAACCAAACCCAAACCAGAATCTGACTCAGTAGCACCTCAGTCGGGTTGAAGCCCACATGCCATGGCTTGATAAACAATCCCACCTGGTTATTAAAATAGGGACCACCCTCAAAGACCTTATTTTGATCTTCCATGCAATCAAATGAGACCATTAAGTAGTTGTTCGCAAGGAGCCTAATCTCCATTTCCCCTTCCGACATCCATGTCTGTTGAGCCCAGGATTCCAAAAATTGTAGCAAAACTCTCAAACCCATGAACTTGCAATAAAAGGAGTGCCTCGAATAGTATTCAATATCATTAGCAAGCATCTCCATCGAGATAATCAATTTTGGTCTCTTTTTGCATCTTTCCAAACACCCATTAATCTTCGTTATGCAAGAACAACTAACCAGTCCTAGATCATTCATCTTTGTCTTTAGTGAAAACAACATATTGTCAAATACATTCACACCATGCACTGTAGCATTTGAACCAAATGTTGAACAAAAATCCAATTTGGGGCTAGCCCCAGATGTTTCCCCACATGACATAGAAATAAAAAAAAATCCCCAGTAGGCATGCAAGCCCCTGGATCATGTTTGGAAGAAATGGAAAAACCCCAAGGGAAAGCACAAACCCCTCCACCTAGAAGCCACCCAATTGGTAGTAAGAAGTCCTCCAAAAAAAGAAAAAACCCACCTATAAATGGGAAGAACAAAGGCCCCAAGAAATGGAAGGCCAATCACACAACCCCCCAAGACCCTACGCCCACACCACGAACCCACATGGGCAAAGGAGGAGGCCAAGTGCAAGGACAGGTTGCACACAACACAACAACACCAAAAGAAAGCCCACGGAAGAAAAGAGGAAGCCTGCACAAAACACAATGGATGCATCTCCCACACAACAGTTGCTAGCAAAGAAAAATGAGACAAAATTTTAGTAGACTATAACCCCACCTCCACAAACCCCGAATGCATCAAAAAATCCCCACAACGCAGAATTGAGCAGAACACAGAGAACGAGCTTAATCAATCTTCTTTGTGATGGTGGTTTTCACAATATATATTTCAAAAAGTTTGAGATTAATTTTTCGTGGTGGTGAATTTCTTCTAGTGAATTTTATTTGAGGTGAAGGGCTGATGCAAGAAGTTGCGTACACAAAAAGCTTAAAAAGTGGAAATGTTTTTGCTGTTTTTCAACATTTGTCACACTTGGACTAAAAATTTGAGGCACTTACACAATGAATCTTAAAAAAAGTCAATAATATGAAATCTAGAATTTTGAATCTAGTTTCCAAATATGTAAATTATTAAAATACCTAAATTACAGAAATCAAATTTTGATAGGGATCTATAAAAACCACTTTTTAAAAGTTCTTGTTTTTTTACCCTACCAAGCAGGTGTACAAAGAACACTTTTTGACCCAAATAAAATTATTTTGCTAATTCCTTTTGGGTAAAGAGAGCTAACAACATGAAGTTTGATGTGAATTGTTTTTTGTAATTTTTGGTTGAATATTGTTTTTTTATTAAATTTTTATTGGCCTTAATTGATGTTTTTTAAAATCAACATGTACGGACAACATAATTGGACCTAAACAAAAAAAAAAATTACAGTTTTTTTTTTCATTGTGTAGAGAATTGTATGAAGTTTGATGACAAATAATTTTTTTTACAAGAAACTCAACCAATAAAAAGTTATTAAAAAACCAAAAAACCTAATATTTTAAGTTTAAGGACTAGTTTGCTTAGAAATTAATTAAAAATGGCAAACATAATCCAATCTTAACAAAAGTTATATATTTAGATAGTAGACATTGTGTTCTCTAATGTGTTTTAATTTTATAGATTCATTCAGAAAAAAAATTCATTAGCTATGCTGTCAAAGTTGGACATTCTTCTTCAATCTGCCTTAGTTTTTTAGTTGCAGGTCAAAGGGTAAGGCTCGGATTGCCAAGCTTTTCCCAAGCCTAAAATAAAGGCTAGATGTGGTGTGGAAATTCAATTTTTAAATAACGCATACACGTTATTCAAATGAAACGCGTATGCATTTCATAACGCATATGTGTTACCTATTGACCCATTGGGAAAATGCAACGTGTATGTGTTTCTTAAACATAACGTGTATGCATTGCATAATGCATACATGTTTCTAATATAGCCATTTTCCTCTAATTTAGAAAATATTGGTAAAACACTATTTTCCTGCAAGATTCCTTTTCTATAGTATGGTCTGAAAGTGTCATTTTCTGCTTTTTTTTATTGCAAATTTGTCTTGTGCAAGGCATATTCTATTCAAATTGTTGGAAGAGACAAAGTGCAGGTTGAATTTTCTTAAGTGGAATCAAGTGCAAGAACTTTTTACAAGAAGATTTGGAAAAAGTGAATTTTTAGATGTACTCATGATATTTTTGTACTTTAGAGTTAAGAAAAATGACTTAGTGTTACAATTTAATTTGAATATTTGAAGGAGGGGAATTTAAAAATAGTTTCTAATTATTGCTTTATTATCAAGAGGTTTGCAACTATAAGATAAGCAAATATAAAAAAAAAAAAAAGTAGAAAGTTAATGACACCCGAAGAAATTCAAGCAAATAAAGATGAGGCAAAAAGACAAAGGCAAAGGAGAGAAAGGATTTGTCAAATGAAAGATTTGGAAGCATATAGTTCCAAGAATGTTTAAGTTTATAATTAGTCCCCACTTTAGTCAAAAGATGAACTTTGGCAAAGGTCATTCGAAACAGTAGCCCAATAAACACAAATAAGAAACTTTGGCAAAGGTTCCACTATCCTCCACGCATTTTTGTTTGAATCGTATTTCATCACTCCATCAAATTTAAATGAATATAGATTCTCAAAAGCAATTAATAGGCAACCATCGCGCCACGTTTGCTTAAACTTCAAACTACTCCATAGTTGAGTCTTCGTATTAAATACTTCAACCTTTCTTGGTTGACCTATCACATAAAACTGTCCATCAAGGAAAGTACTCTTAAGGTAATATATCCATGATCTATCCATATTGGCAAGACATTCCCACTTGTTTTCCTCTATATTATAGAGTGTTGTTCTCCTGTTGAAATCCCCTCCAGCAAAGTATATATATCCTTCTGGAGATGCTGAAAAGACACTATCATATCTACAGTCGGGCACATCGGCTACCTAAATCAAAGAATATATTAATCAGTTAAAATTCAAAAGAAAATAAGAGAAACTCTATTCTAACTTAGCAACCCTTCTATTACGATTTCAAGACAGACAAAAACTTGTTGTAACGCCTGAAAATGAAACAAGCCTTTGCACAATAGACAACAAAGAATATTAGAAGAAGCACACATTCATACAATACTAAATCTAAAATGCAAATTCATACGTTAAGCAACAAAGAACATGGGAAAGTAAAAATGTAATTAAAACTAGAACAATCTCACCAATTCCAAACGTATTTCCATGATTCATCTCGATTGCCCTTCTCCATTTTGCTTGTGTAGTATAATTGCCCTCAAAATTTCAAGTTTGTGCAAGTATAGCCTAAGATAGTGATTAGCAAAATATCGAAGATTCAAGACAAAAGTGCTCTCAAAAGTTATCAAATTCGCGAGAGAGATTGGAATGAAGAATGACAAATCAATTTATAGAAAATTGATTATTTGAATGACAGGTCAAGATTGAAAGATCAACAGACGGTTGAGATTGATAGATTGGACATGCATTCAGACAACTGACAGTGATGACATGAGTGATTCGAATTAGAAATAGAATTAAAGATTAAATAGATGGTTTAATCTTCAGTTCGGCATTCAAAAACATAAGAAATATCTTTGCATGACAAAGATAAAGATTGATTAAAGCGACTCTTTGTTCAAATGCACGCACAACACTTAATTAATTAAATAAGAATATTTAATTAATCCGCATGTACACGCAATTGAGTTAGAAGTGGATGATTGAATGGTTAGACGAAGAGATTACTCGAAGACGCCACTCAAACATTAAATCAATAGTTAACTGAACAATTAAAATAGATGTCGAGTTGAGTAAAATTGAATACTTAGATAACTCACATAATTATCTAAAATATAGAAGAATGTGTTAAAATAGAATTAATGAATTAAATAATTCATTTAATTCAAGACTTGATATTTGAAGGATAATTAAATAAATAAGATTTATTTAATTAAATGACGAAAGGGATTTTAAATGAATAATTAAATAAATAATGACTTTATTTAATTATAGTTGAAGTGCGATGAAGAATAAATTAAATAAGATTTATTTAATTTAACCGGAAGAATAAGGTTAATTAGTAAGATAATTAAATAACAAGCGTTTATTTAATTAATTAGAAGAAATGAAGAAAAGTGGATTAATTAAATAATTGAGATTATTTAATTAATAGATGAATTAATGTTAAGATGAATAATTAAATAATTAAGATTATTTAATCAAGACCATGAAGAATAAGAATTATGAAGAATATAGAAGCCGCAGGCGAAAAACCAGATTTCGGTGTCTACATTTGCCCCTCTTTGATACAATGTCGTTTAGGCATTGTGTCAAAGGAAATCAATGAAAATATGCCCCAATCAAGCTCTGGATTAGAACAGGTGAAGGTATGCCCCCTCGGAAAAATTTACAAATTTTTGAAATGTTCAGAAAAATTTGGAAATGTGTCTGATTAGTCCAGTAGATAGGCAGAAATGTAATGCAGTTGATGGAATTGTGTTCGGAAATGGGAGGGACAGGTACGGGATGATAGAAAATGGAAATTTACATGGCCAGAAGGAAGGAAATGCCACCTAAGCCCTAGGTATATATTGGAATTGGGGTGAAAAACTATTCATTTGCACCCACCTAGCTTAGAGATTTGAAAAGTTTGCTCTGACTTTCAGCGAAGATGTCTCGAGTTCTAGCCACCCATCATCGTGCATACAGGATCCGGACGTTCCAGAGACCAGCCGGCGCGGACCCCCCGGTATGGACCTAAAACTTGTCTTTTGAAATTTTTTTATTTGCGCGCATTTTAAGGTATTTATTGCATTTTTAGTTGTGCGTCGCATTTTAATTTGCACCGCATCTGTATGCGCGAACGACGCATCTATTTGCGAAAAGCCGCATGTGCATTTTAATGCCGACCGGTTAGGCTTGTTTAGAAAATAACCGCATGTGTTTATTTTGTAACGCATTTGATCATTTTGATACGCATTTGAAATTTAGCTACGCATGTGCATTTTATTATACGCATTTGTTTATGTTGATACGCATGTGGTTTCTTGAAACACATGTGCATATTTATAGCCACATTTGCTTATTTAGAAATGCATTTGAGATTATGCAACGCAAATGATAGTTTTAGCACGCATTTGATAATTATTAACTGCATTTGATTAATAATGACGCACATGTAATTTTTGAACCGCATTTGTGGAAAAGCGACGCATGTGTAAAAAAGTGACGACGGTAAACAATGACGATTTGCATTTTATGTTAAAACATTCATTTTCGCTACTGTGATGATTCAAATGATATGAGGCATGTTGTCAGTGTGTTGTACTTGACACTGATGAACAGATACCCAGAGGGGTATAGCTGAGGATGTGTAGATATTAATTCTACGCCGACGTTAGACAAATTAGGGGTTGATGACTATGAGATTAGATGGTGGGTATTGGCCTAGAGATATAGACAGTTAGACTGTCTAGTAGCGACACTGATCAGTGGTATTGTACTGCCTGACCGCCGAGATCATGGATTTCCTGTGGGATGGGGTGAGATGCTAGTGGGCATGCTGGAGCACCGAGTTGTATATGCTTGGGGTTCGTGTGTGCTGGGGATGCTATACTTCCACCTTCATGACATTGCCTATAGAGAGGTGCAGTCGATGAGCTGGAGCACCATGCTCCTGATGGTATGGGTGTGGGAGCATATTGCTATTTTTAGACCACTAGTGATAGTAGATATAGCTCGTGGAGTGCCATACGCCTTTTGGTATGCGGGAGCCACTACACAACACCATATTGGAGACACGGGCTATTATAGACATGCTATAGACCTGATGCAGGAGTTTATATGGAGACCGTACCTAGGCTGCGAGGTGTGGTCAGATGAGGGCGAGCATTTGCCATTTTGTCAACAGAAACAGTATTTGGTGGGACAGACAGTGTCCCATATGCACATCATAGAGCGACAGTTGCTGGACCGGGTCTTGAGACAGTATGGAGAGGTACAGGATGTACCTCGAGGGAGAGCAGAGTTTGCTCGGTCTTCACGAGAGGTCCTGCTGTGGGGGCCATAGATTCCAGTCACCACTGCAGAGGCAGATATTGATGGATTACAGGCACAGCCATGGGGATGGAGGGGTGGACCCGCAGATCCAGGGATGACTCCAGCTTATGATCAGTGGTGGGCATTACACAGGCCGACTCCCTTGACAGATCTAGGGTAGCTAGCACCAATAGAGCGGTGGGTTAGAGGTCCCAGAGGTAGACGAGGCAGAGGAGGTGGTCGAGGAGGCAGAGGAGGCTGAGGGGATGGTGGGGATGATGGCAGAGGTGGCCGGCGTGGAGGCAGGAGAGGGAGGCATGGTCGACGGGGATGAGGAGCAGCCTTGTCACCAATCCGAGAGGAGAGAGGGGGAGAGGAGGATGTGGCCATGCTAGATGTGGCCAGAGGTGGCGAGGAGGAGCAGCCTACAGAGGCAGTTATCCTAGACATCCCTGACATCCCAGCAGAGGCAGAGGTAGGTGCCGAGGAGGCAGTTGCAGAGGAGGCTGTTGGAGAGGAGATAGTGGGAGAGGAGGTAGAGATCGATGCCCTTGGATTGCTTGGTGCCTACCAAGAGGATGATAAGGAGGAGGATGATCACGAGAGAGAGATTAGGGATCAGATCCTGGAGGAGATGGACGAGGAGGAGGAAGGGCGAGATAGGGTCCATCAGGATGAGACAGAGGCAGAGGTGCCTAACACTGATATATTACGAGCCTAGGTTGCCTCTTTGGAGGAGCAGATGAGGGTGTTGATGGCAGAGAGAGATGCCTACAGGGTGGAGAGAGACAGAGCCCTGTTGGAGAGAGATCAGGCAGTAGCCCGGCGGCAGGAAACTGAGCAGAGATTCACAGAGCTCAGGTCATTATGTACAGGACCATCAGCAGCATTTGCCAGAGAGTTGGTCAGAGCCGGCGAGAGGGAGAGATACTATCGAGACTTGTATGAGGCAGAGATTCCCCTAGAGAGACGGGCTCCCAGTTTTTCAGCGGCATAGAGTAGTAGGTCTTAGACTCGGACTCACACACGGACAGTGAGTATAGAGGGAGTGGATCAACCACGTAGAGCAAGTCCCTATGACAGACCTCCCACAGCTCCGAGATCAGCAGGTTCCTAGCATCAGTCTCCTACACACTCCCGACATGATGGCAGTGGCAGTTTAGGATAGAGATACAGTTTTGAGGTCCATTTGAGACAGTGTATTTTGATCTGATAGCCTGTGGGCTTCCATGTATTTATGATACATTATGACATTGTGATGTGACACATTTGAGCTATATATATATATGATTTTGGCGGTGATTCTTATGATATACATTGTCTATTTATGGATTATGCAGTTATTTATTGATACATGTGATGTTCATATGATATGCCTATGTGATGCACGTATGTACAGTTGATTGCTTATGATATGCACTGTTAAATGATGATTATTGTCTATTATGCCATGATGATCTAAATGTGAAATATGCCTATATATACGTATGTTTCTAACATGTATGTTGATGCAGGATGATGTATATCATTTTTGTGTCATAGGACTCCATCATAATGCAAGAAAGAAGAACTGTTAGTGCGGAATGAAAGATCGACAAAGAATGAAAAGACAAAAGATAAATGTTAGTGTTAGGAATCTTCGATATTTTGCCGTATCACAAAAGGTATTGCACTTTATCATCATTGGGCAGGACTAATACAAATGGAGACAAACACCAGGATATGACATAAATCAAGGTGTGCAAGGTCATCCACTTGCTAAATAACAGATAGTCGCAGACAAGGATTGTCACTAACTCATACTAAAGGCACAGGTTGCCCCAGTCTTTTGTCAGGACAAACCACAGACAGCAAACAAAAGAAAAGATGGGTCATGATATGTCATTGCTCCTCTAAATCCTTCATGGGACATCTGTTCAGAACCAAAGAAAATAGGAATTAAGATCATTGTTTCTAAATCCTTCATATCCACTAAACACTGTTAATTATCAAGATGTCTAGTCTGTCACACAGGACTATTCAGAGTAAGGTACATGAGCAAAGCCTTGCTTCAAAAAGATATGTATCATATAAGACATTGAGTCGATGCCGTTGATGTGGATAAATTTATGTAAGGCTATAATGATTGTTTGACTTGTCGACACGGTATGACACATCCTTAATAAGGCATATTAGGTTGATTATTTTGATAACGTCTATTTCCAAGAAGGACACATCCTGTAGCAGATGGTGGGTTGATCTGTTTGACTTGTTTTGTTTGGCAAGTTGTTTGATATGACTCAGAGACATTGCTAACTTGTTCACCAGAGTAATGCATGACTTGATATGACAAAGTTGACACTGATCAGTGATGACAAACCCTAAAGGATCGACTTAGTGCATCTGTCATGGCCTTGTCTACGCTAGAATATTGCAGACCTTTAGTTCAATTTCTGATCATGTAATTAACAAGATCGACTACAAATAGAAGACGCAGTGAAAGGAATGTGACAACCCTAATGGACTGACCTAGTAGCGGCCCTTGGGCTCATTTCATGATGGCTTTGCTTACGTTGTACACGCAGACCTCAGAGTTTGATTCTAGCAATGACTTCTGTTATATAGACACATGGATTGACGATGACTTTACAATAAAAACCTAAACGGATCGACCCACCCATCAAGACATCGCGTATTATTCCTGCCTACGCCCGTACTCATAGAGGAATAGAAGTTCGTCAAACCATAAAGATCGATAAATGCCACCGACCACTCTATTTTTGATTTTTGAAATTTTGTGATGTTTGTGGTTTTCGTGTTTCTTTCCACATAGCCAATGTAAGAATCAATATGACGCACGTCAAGTGTTTGCCCCCAGTCGAGTATAAGACCAATTGATTATGAATAGAGTGAGATGGGGGATATGAAATGCTCTCGATGTCAATCGTTCCAAGCTATGGAAAAGACTACCACTTATTAGGAATGATATATACAAGTGATGGACACAAAAGGTAAGGGATATGTACAGGATAGTGGACTATGTACACGGATGTGGGCTATATACACGGTAGAGGCTATGTACAGGGAAGTGGGCTATATACACGATGTGAGACGATGTTCAAATAAGTGGTGTATGTACAAGATAGATTAGAATAATAGTAGACAAAGGAGCAGGGTTGAGTACACATGGCGCCTGTTTGCCAGGTTTTCACCATGGTACCTATCCAAAGCGCCACCGAAGTGGTTTTCACCATTGGATGATTGATTTGTCTTTACTATTTTCCATATTAACTAATTTTTTTGGTGTTATCAAGACGCCTGTTTGCCAGGTTTTCCCCTTGATAACCATTTTTTTGATTTTTTTTGATTTTTTTGATTTATTATTATTATTTTTTAAATAAGACAAAGGCTCCCAGAAGCTATGCGTAGAACTTCTTCAGATGCATACTATTGATTGGTGAGGACAATGGTTCGCCTTCAGGAGTAGAGAGTTGGTACGCTCCTGATCCAAAAGCTTCTGTAACAACATAAGGTTCCAACCAATTAGGTTCAAACTTTCCTGGTTTGTCTCTTTTTGCTTGATTCTTTGGGTTCTCCATTAAAACCAAGTCACCAATGTCAAAATTTCTGTTTAAAACCCTCCTGTTATAACTACGACGAAGGTGGTTCTGATATGCTTGGAGATGGTCCAGTGCCTTCTGTCTATGCTCGTCTAGGAATTCTAACTCATGGAGTCTCGACACTCGGTACTCTTCATCGTCATTGTGGCCCTTTAGTGATACCCTTAGGGATGGAATCTCGACCTCAATAGGTAAAATGGCTTCAGATCCAAAGACAAGTGAATATGGGGTAGCACCAGTGGGAGTACGGATACTTGTACAATAAGCCCATAAGGCAGGGTTAAGCTATAAATTCCAGTCACAACCAGCATCATTGACAGTCTTCTTGAGGATTCTAATGATGGTCTTGTTAGATGCCTCTGCTTGGCCATTACCTTGGGGGTAGTATGGAGTGGAGAAGTGATGTTGGATATGAAATTGATCACACAAATGGCGGACTTCTTGGTTCTTAAATGGGTGGCCATTGTCAGTGATTATGGACTGAGGGACACCATACCGACAGATGATATAGTTTAAGATAAATCTAGAAATCTGTGTGTCGGTAATGTATGTCATAGGAATGGCTTCAATCCACTTCGTAAAGTACTCAGTGGCAGTGATAATGAAATTGTGTCCATTAGATGAGGTGGGGTGGATCTTACCTATGAGGTCGAGTCCCCATTGGGCAAAGGGCCATGGTGATGTGATAGGACGGAGCTCCTGTGCTGGGGCATGTATCAAATCTCCATGAACTTGACATTGGCGACATTTTGTTACAAAGACATATGAGTCTTTTTCCATAGTAGGCCAGTAATAACCCAGTCTCATAATTTTTTTGGCTAAGGTAGGACCACTAGAATGGGAACCACATATACCCTCATGCACCCCACGCAAGGTTGCTTGTGCTTCAGTAGAATCAAGACATCTCAGTAGGGTATTGTCTAAAGCGCGTCTATATAGGGTGTCTCCGACGATGGTATATTTGGCTGACTTGCGGAGGAATGTTCTACGTTGGTTATTGGATAGGCCAATGGGTATGACTCCAGCATGAAGGTAATCATAGATTTCTTTGTACCAAGGGGAATCAGGACCAACAATGTCACACACCATTTCAGAATCTAGGATATCGTAGGTGGGGACCAAAAGCTGTTCGACCAAGAACTCAAACTTAGGCACATTGTTAGGAATGTCAAGAAGTGATGCAATTATAGCCATGGCGTCTGGTGCACTGTTTAAAACACGAGGTATTTGATGAAATTTGACTTTGTCAAAGTACTCTTTAAAACTATCTGTCATGTGCTTGTATGGAGTAAGCTTCTCATCCTTAGTCTCATAATCATCATTTACCTGCTTGATTACTAGTTGAGAATCACCATAAACCTGTAAAACCTTAATTTTCCACTTGACCGCCATGCGTAACCCTGTCACTAGAGCTTCATACTCTGCCATGTTGTTAGTGCATGGGAATGCAATCCTAAATGACTTAGGGATGGAATCACCTTGTGGTGTGAATAAACAATATCCCAACCCCTGAACCATGATTTGTATGTGAACCATCAAAGTATAGTTTCCAGGTTATATTTGTGTCAAATGTGAATATGAACTCATCAGAAAAGTCTGCCACTAATGGGTGATCTGCCTGTATGGGTGCATCAGCTAACTGATCAGCAATGACCTGTCCTTTAATAGCCTTTCTCTCTACATACTGTATATCATACTCACTAAGTATCATGACCCACTTGGCCAGTCGTCCTGTTAATGCTGCCTTACTAAGAAGATATTTTAGTGGATCAATTTTAGCAACCAGCATTGTTTGATGGTTTAACATGTAGTGCCACAGTTTTTTGGGTAGCAAATACTACTGCAAGACAGGCACGTTCAATGTTACTATAGTTTAGCTCATAACCAACCAAAGTTTGGCTGATATAATAGACTGCCCTTTCATGACCTTCATTGTCATTCTGTGCAAGCAATGCTCTGAGTGATGAATGGGTTGCTGTGATATAAAGAATCAATGGTCTCCCTTCAACAGGTGGCATTAAAACAGGTGGTGTAAGTAAATATTCTTTGATCAGTTGAAAAGCCTCCTCGCACCTAGGTGTCCATGCAAAGGGTACTCCTTTCTTAAGTAGATGTTGAAAAGGGCGCGTCTTGTCTACTAATTGCACTATAAATCTTCTGATAGATTGCAATCTTCCCTGTAATGTCCTTAGTTGACTAAGATTGTTGGGTGGTGGCATGTCCATGATTGCTTTTACCTTAGCAGGATCTACTTCAATGCCTTGTCTAGAAATGATATAACCTAACAGCTTTCCCGACTTGACTCCAAACACACATTTCTTTGGATTGAGTCTCACATTATACTTCTCCAGCCTCTGAAATACCATGTCTAAAACTTGTAAATGTTCTCCCCTTGTCTTGGATTTGACAATAAGGTCATCGACATAATCCTCCATACAAGTGTGTACTAAATCATGAAAGATAGTGGCCATGGCACATTGATAGGTTGCTCCTACATTCTTGAGTCCAAAGGGCATAACATTCCAGCAATACATTCCCCAAGGACAAGTGAAGGTTGTCTTAGGTTGATCTTCAGTGGCTATTCTGATCTGGTTATATCTTGAGAATCCATCCATAAGGGACAACATCTCATATCCTGATGTCATGTCAACTATCATGTCTATATTAGGCAAAGGGAAGTCATCCTTAGGACAAGCTTTGTTGATATCTCTAAAATCAGTGCAGATGCAGATGCCCCCAGCTGGTTTGGTAACTGGTAGAAGATTGGAAATCCAATCTGCATAGTCAATAGGTCTAATGAAACCAACGTCTAAGAGTTTCTTGAGTTCTGCCTTAACTAATAAAGCAATTTGTGGATGCATTTTTCTCAACTTCTGCTTTACTGGTTTAGCACCTGGTTGCAAAGGCAAGTGATGTAGAACAAGTTCAGGATCCAACCCAGGCATGTCAGCATATGACCAAGCAAAATTAATTTGTCCTTGTTCAAAGAAGTTGTGAAACTATGATTTATCTTGTGTTGTCAATGACACTGCCAAATAAATCAATCGAGGATTCTCTTTTGTGCCTATGTTGACTTCTACTGATTCTTCCACGAGCATGGGTGACTTTTCCTATGCAATGGGGAGAATGTTCAAACCTCCATCCTTAGGTGCCTCAAAGAGGTTTTCACCTTCGGATGCATCCTTTCTTTTTACTTTTTCATGGTCTAGAGGTGCCTTGCGGTTTTCACCTAGAGACTCGTCCTTTTTATTTTGTTTATTCTTTTTCTCATTTTTGCGACTGGAGGGTTGAACAGATTCCCCAAAATATGCTTTATTGTCCAAGTCAATGGTAAAACCAGCTTTATGATCCCCATTAGGTATGCCTTCACGTAATCCCAGGAACTCAGCAATTGCTTCGTCGTTCTCAAAAGTGTCTAAGACAGGTGTATCTTGTTGATCCCAATCTATGAGTTGGGGATAAACTAAGGGCATGTCATCGTCGGAGTTATCAAAATCTAATGGGGTCAAGGTAAAGATTGAATTATTCATGTGGTCACAAAATTCTTGTACCAAGTCCTTTTTGCTCTTGGGTTTTGGTCTAGGTGGACGAATAGGTGGGCCTAATGCCAAGGTTTGACAATTGGAAACAGGTGGCTGAGGTTGCCAAGAGGTATGATCAAGTGATTCCCAATAGTAGTGTTTAAACCACTCCTCTTTTGTCATTTTCTTTGGTGGACAGGAATTTAAGGGGTTTGGTGCGGAACTTTTGGTGAGGAACTTAGCATCAAGTCAAGTTCTCCAAATAACTTGTCAAGGTCCATGGAAGAAGTAGAGGATAAGGAATCCCACTCATAATCATTAGATTTAGGAGAGTTACAATGATTTTGGTCTATTGGTTCGTGAGATGTCTTAATGTCTTCTGAAGCACGTACTTCCTCAAGTAAGGGTAATGGAGTACTAGGAACGCCAATCTGAATCGGTTGAAACCCTAACCCTACTCCTTTTGGCCATTGAGAAACAAATATTGGTTCCACTCTGCCATCTTGGTTTAAACCTAAACCACTTTGTCCATCATATCCTTTACTTTGCATGATTTTGAAACCCTTTCCATATAGACTTGTAGGAATATGAGCAAGTAAAAGGGGTTCTGGATTATATTCCTTGTACAGCCAGGAAGTAACATCTTCTGTATCCACAGCCTCTTTGCTTAATTCACCCTATTTAGTGAAAGTTGTTGTGGGGGGAACATGTATAGTGATTATAGACTGTCCCCTACCTGTTGTAGGAAAACCATATGACTTAGGAGGAACCAAATGGCTAACACAATAAGAAGTCTTCATGTAATACTCTCCACAACCCTTGTCTTGGATCTCAACCCTAGGAGTAGTTGGAAGTGAAGGTGCAATAGATGTTCGAGTGAGTATGGACGAGTCAAAATAAGAAGATGGATTAGACGATGAGGCCTCTTGGTTGACTGGCACTTGACATTGAGGGATGTCCTTTAGATTGGTGCAACACTGGAAAGGATCGGGATCACCATCGATAGTTATTTCGGTGCCATTGTAAGGGAATTTAAGAAACTGATGATACGTGGAAGGGACTGCCATCATGGCATGAATCCATGGTCTACCTAGCAAAAGGTTATATGGGAGGGTGAGATCCAAGACCTGGAACTTTGTCTCCATTACTGCAGGACCAATTCTGATAGGAAGTGTTACCACCCCCTTTGATTTGTGTTCTTCATCATCATAAGCCTTAATGACAATGCTCTTAGTGGTGTCTACGCATGCTTCTAAAATACCTAATGCCTTAATTAGTTTTAAAGTTCATAGATTTAACCCTGCTCCTCCGTCTACCAAAACTCGTCTAACTTTGGTGTCATCAACAAGGACTTCTAGGTGTAAAGGGTCATTGTGGTTCATCTTTTCGGTGGCATAGTCTTGTTCAGAGAACGTGGCATGATGATTATTGGTTAAGTAGCCCACCATTTCCTGGAAATGATTGACATCAAGGTCATTAGGGACCGTGGTATTCTGTAAAGCCTTATCGAGGATAGACCGATGCTCGGGGGAGATACGCAACAATTCCAAGATTGAAATTTGGGCTGGGGTCTTCCCCAACTGGTCAAGTAGGTTATATTATAACTTGGAAGGTTGTGATGCTTGCTGTGATGGAGGACCTTGGATAACAAACTTAGTACGACGAGTATTGACCGCACATTCCAGATTAGCCTTGATAGTAATAGTATTGATGTTGTCATTGGCGGCGCGAAGGCAATGAATGATTTTTCCACTATCATAGTCATGTTTTATATTCGCATAATTGGCTGACATATTGGTCTTAGTACTCGAAATGGGGACAGTTCCTTTCCCATGTTCATGTAGTGGGTCTGAAAAGACTTGATGATCAGTGTTCGATGTCTTTTGTTTTTGTCCACTAACTTTAATGATTCTCTTGTCAACAAGATCCTGTATGATGTTCTTCAGTTGTCGACAATTTTGTAGGTTGTGTCCCTTAGTCTTATGATAATCACAAAAAGCATTGTCATCCCACCAAGTTGGTTTAAACTATCCTAGATCGTATTGTCTTGGTTCCTGTAGTTGTATGAGGTTGTGTTGTAACAATTGTTTGAACACCGACTCAATGGGTTCCCCTAAGGAAGTGAACTCACGTTTCTAGAATCTCCTTGTTTGTGGACGTTGAGTATTTGAGACCATGTTAGGAGGTTGATTGACAGCATTAAGCGTGTTAGCAAAAGTATGAGGTCCTTGTAATGTGAGGAGGGGTCTTGCTTGTAATGTTTTAGCATCCACCACCCCATCATTGGTGACATTTTTGTTGCGAGACCAGAATCTGTTTCTATCGGTGGGGGTGTTTTGTACGATAGGGTTTCGATTGGGTGTTGTCATCTTGAGTTCACCCTTTTCAATGAGATCCTTCTCTATTATCACCCCCTTTTCCACTAGTTCCAAAAAAGATATGCAACAATGTACCCTTAAGTTACTCCTGAGTTTTGGATGAAGGTTTTCTTGAAACATTGTGACCTTTTGTTTTTCTGGTATTTCAACAGGACATCTACTAGCAATAGTTCTCCATCTCTGGAAGAAAGCAATGAATGTTTCACCTTCATCTTGTGTTGTATGGCACAAGGTTGCTATATTTATCTCATGGTCAATGTGGAAGGAGAATTGTTCCACAAATTTCTCGACTAGTTCGCCCCAAGATCTAATGCCAGAATCTAAACCTGAAAACCATTCTAGTGCCACTCCTACAAGACTTTGTGGAAATAGCATCATAAGATATGTGGGATCATAAGCGACATCTATGCATATGGTAGAAAATTCCCAGATATGTTCTACTAGATTGCATTTGCCATTGTACTTAGGAAGATTCGGTATGACATATCCGTGAGGGAAAGGTGTCATGTACAATGATCTATCAAAAGGGAAAGGGCATATGTCCTTTGGTGAAAATGATTTCTTAGTTGAGACCGACATGTTATCCATTTGCATTTGTAATGCGTGCATTTGTGTTTGCAGGATGTCAACTTGGGTCAAAGATGTGCTAGGAGGATTATGCGGATCCATGTATGTATTCTGAAATCCAAAGTCTCGTGATGGGTTTTGATTGAACGTCGGCATCTGAGGTGGATTTGTATTCAGAATATTGGTAAATGTGTTTTGATCTGGAGTCGGCATAAATTGGTGTTGACCTGGGTTATGTGTAAATGGATTCTGAGTACCACTCTGTGAAAAGGGATTCTGATTCGGAATCGACGTGAATTGGTTTTGAGTTGGAATCTGTGTGGATGGATTCTGACTACCAATCTGTGAAAAAGGGTTCTGATTCAGAATCGACGTAAATTGGTTTTGACTTGGAATCTGCGTGGATGGATTCTGACTACCAATCTATGAAAAAGGGTTCTGACTTGGAATCGATGTAAATGGACCCTGACTGCTAGTTTGGAAGAGTGGATTCTGATTGCCATATTGGAAGGAGGGAATGCCTCCTGTTTGTGTAATCTTTGGTATAGTACTAGTGACCTGAGCACTAGGTATGGCCATCGATTGTGGTAAGGTACCCATAATGCTAGCAGTAGGTGTGGTTGTTGATTGCGCACTTGTGACACTGACATAAGATGTATGGGCTGATGTTTTAGGTTGTTTACTCCCACTAAGAGGACCGAAGGGGGTAGATGATGAAGCCCCTATAGTGAAACTAAATCCCGATGTCATGGTAGGTGTTCCAAATAGGGATGTATGAACTGTCGTACTCTGTATAGATGTGCTAGATGGCATAGTTGTGCTGACCTGAGGTATAGTAGTACTAACAGTCGTGGTATTTGTCCCTTGTGTAGGTTGAGTTTGTAAGGTGCTAATGTCAAATCTTGGAGGTAAGGTAGCACCTTCAGCTAGCAATTTTCTTAAGAACCGTTGACGACCATTTGCTAGGTACTCATCTACAAAAGAGGCAAACTCAGGGTCCTGTGCGGCGGCCTCTATGTCTTCTGTTGTAACATGTCCTTGAGTGTTTCTAGTGGTGAATTTGTCTAATAGAGTTTTATGAGGTCTTGAAGAAAATGGATTGATGAACTCATTTGGGTTCGACATGTTTTATCTCTCTCTTCTCTTAGACCTAGTTTCAACCATGTAAGACAAGCTCAATATGTGGGAAATGCAAGACTATATCTAGAAACTGTATGACTCTATGCTATGTTTTTTGGGTTTTCTTATGCAAATAATGAATGTTCTAGGATGACACTAGTCTAGACTCTAAAGATGCAAAGTCTAAGCAAGACCCTAAAGTGATCAACTCTATAAACCTAAGATGAAGGGACCAACTGCCTAAAGTCAAACCAAGGTGTCAATTTAGATAAGTCAAGGAACCAATGTAGGACAAAGATCAAAGACGAGCTGAGTTTCCTAACTAGACTGATGAGCTAGGATGACTCTCTGTAGGACAAAGTTATAAGATGATAAGACTAGGTTCAATGACAGATTTCATTGACACTATGACCTTTCTAGAGTATAGATGGTGGACTACTCCTAAAGTTTGTAAAAGTGACCTTTCTAAAAGTGTAATGCAAGCTGATATATACCCTAAGATGAAGGTAAACTCTAACTGAAGACAACTATGGTAATGACCAAATGAACCTAAAGGATGCAAAATTGAGCAAATCGTTTCAGGTTTTTCTTTCAAAGACTGTTTGTGTGAAGACCACTGAAACTGGTATAACTGTGTTGACTGGATAGTTACTGTAAATTTTGGTTTTCTGGTAATCAGATAGATGCGTTTCAAATTTAATAGTTGCAATCCAAACTTACAGATGCGACTCAGAATTACCAGATGCGACTCAAACTGACAGATGCGACTCAGAATATAACGCATGCGGTGTTTCCAGAACAGATGCAAGCCAAAATAACAGATGCGACTCAACTTTAACAGATGCGACTCAAAACTACCTGATGCGACCTTTATAAATCAGATGCGAGCCAAACTGACAGATGTGACTCATAAATTATAGATGTGACTCAAAAATTATAGATGCGACTCAAAATTAACAGATGCGACTCTAAAAATCAGATGCGTGTTTCTGGTGAACAGTTACGACTCTCTTTAAATTTTCAGTGACATGAAATTTAAACTGACTCTGTTTTCCGTGATCAAATTCTGACAATCAAAGACAATCGTAAGACAAAGTGTTTTCAGTTTCAATTTTGAACTCAAATAACGTTTAAAGTGATAACAGACAAGCACATCCTAATAGGCCAAAGGCCTAGGGTTTGTATACTTGGTATAGCCCACCTATTATACCCCGGATTGGTGATGAACACCTTTCCTTCTCGAGAGCGGATCGCTTAGGAATTTGGTGGCATTGGCTCCCCTCCATGGCTCATTAACATCTTTTGAGCACACCAATTCCAAATTCTTTGGGCAATGACCTCCCAAGAACTACTATCTCTACTCAAGGGGATCAGTAGTGAGTATCTTCGGGCATGATACTATACCCTGCATTGATACCAAGCAATGGCCACAAATAGGTTGGTCTCTACAACAAAGGGTGTTTAATTCAGGCATTTCGTTCATGGGGTGTGATCCATACGGCGCGAGTCCCCTTTCGGATCCATCTCGTTGGAACCACACTCGTGATTCTTGGGGTTTCCCCAAGAACCCACTTTTGTATACCGGTTGGAAGTCCCTCGGGTTCAGGGTGCTACTGGTCTGAGTCGTTCTGGGGTGATTACTTTTTCCCACCAGAACAGGCCCAAGTTCTAGAGTTGGTAACTATTTCTCTTACACCCAGGATCGCACAGATGTGCAAGGGGAGAGGATACTTCGGTGTACCAAATCGTAAGGGTGACCAAACTTGTGCTTTCGCACCAAACACAGTAGACACTTGTTAATTTTAATCCAAATGAAAGATTTGCTATGCTACCAAACAATCTGTTTTAAATTTAACTAGGGTCTTCGACAAACGTCCTGCAGAAAGACTAATTAGTAATTTTCAATATTGTCTTCGTCAATCGTCCTGCAAAAAGCTTGTCAACTTCGAAAAGGCCACACGCTGAAAATAAGATATCAGTAACATGAAAATCAATTGAAAATTTTGGATTGCTGGAAACGAAAAATAAAATTTTACCATTCAGTTGCGTCGTTTCGTTACCAGTCAGATGCATCGTTTCTTTTTCAGTTGCGGCTCGGGATACCAGTTGCGGTTCAAAAATTGTTAGATGCATCGTTTCTCTGTCAGATGCAGTTCATAAACTCAATTGCGGTTCAAAAACTTCACATGCGGTTCCGAAAAGTCAATTGTGGTGCAGAAACTTCACATGCGTCGTTCCGTACGAAAAATCTACAAAATCAAAAATTAAAAGATCTACGGATTCGCGAAGATGGTGTCTTCATGTCGGGTTCACCAAAATGTAACGCCTGAAAATGAAACAAGCCTTTGCACAATAGACAACAAGGAAGATTAGATCGTTAGAAGCACACATGCAATACAAATACTAAATCTAGAATGCAAATTCATACGTTAAGCAACAAAGAACATGGGAAAGTAAAACGTAATTAAAACTGAAACAATCTCACCAATCTTCAAACGTATTTCCATGAATTATCTCGATTTCCCTTCTCCATTTTACTTGTGTAGTATAATTTCCCTCAAATTTTCTGTAATTCGTGCAAGTATAGCCTAAGATAGTGATTAGCAAAATATCAAAGATTCAAGACAAAAGTGCTCTCAAAAGTTATCAAATTCGCGAGAGAGATTGGAATGAAGAATGACAAATCAATTTATAGAAAATTGATTATTCGAACGATAGGTCAAGATTCAAAGATCAACAGACGGTTGAGATTGATAGATTGGACATGCATTCAGATAACTGATAGTGATGACATGAGTGATTCGAATTAGAAATAGAATTAAAGATTAAATAGATGGTTTAATCTTCAGTTCGGCATTCAAAAACATAAGAAATATCTTTGCATGACAAAGATAAAGATTGATTAAAGCGACTCTTTGTTCAAACGCACGCACAACACTTAATTAATTAAATAAGAATATTTAATTAATCCGCATGTACACACAATTAAGTTAGAAGTGGATGATTGAATGGTTAGACGAAGAGATTACTCGAAGATGCCACTCAAACATTAAATCAATAGTTAACTAAACGATTAAAATAGATGTCGAGTTGAGTAAAATTGAATACTTAGATAACTCACATAATTATCTAAAATATAGAAGAATGTGTTAAAATAGAATTAATGAATTAAATAATTCATTTAATTCAAGACTTGATATTTGAAGGATAATTAAATAAATAAGATTTATTTAATTAAATGACGAAAAGGATTTTAAATGAATAATTAAATAAATAATGACTTTATTTAATTATAGTTGAAGTGCGATGAAGAATAAATTAAATAAGATTTATTTAATTTAACTGGAAGAATAAGGTTAATTAGTAAGATAATTAAATAACAAGCGTTTATTTAATTAATTAGAAGAAATGAAGAAAAGTGAATTAATTAAATAATTGAGATTATTTAATTAATAGATGAATTAATGTTAAGATGAATAATTAAATAATTAAGATTATTTAATCAAGACCATGAAGAATAAGAATTATGAAGAATATAGAAGCCGCAGGCTAAAAACTAGATTTCGGTGTCTACACTTGTAACTAGAATACCTGGGACTAGTTATTAGAACAAAAATCATAAGTCACAATTTTCCTTCTCTGTATAGAAATCAATTTCTGATTGACAGCAAGCACAGTTGGAAATCCTTCATCTGGAGGAATGACACACAATATCCTCCATGCATCTTACACAGGGTCATAAGCACACATTTCATAGCTATAATCAAGCCTACATTTTGATGCTTGTCTAACTGCAAATATCGCTTTGCTCATTTAATTTCAACTGTTTTCTATCTTGATAGAAGAGAGGACTGCTAACCATAGCCTTCCAGCTATGACAGACTTGTGTAAGCATGCCATGATATATGAATGGGACCCTTAACAAGCACTCTCTACCTATATCATTTGGAAGGCCTGGAATTATGTCTTCCATTATGTAGATTTTGACCCCACTCTCTATGGCTTGCAAAGCAATTTGAACTGCACAGGGGAACTTCTAAGAATCGGCAATTTTTTCACCTTTTCTCAGAAACTGTGATCTATGCCCTTATATGGACAGCTGCACCAAGAAAAACCTTCATGCACGCATGAGAAGAAAAACAACAGTTTCTATATTTGCATGAGAGTTGGGGTTGTAACTCAAAATAAAGTAGAAGTTAATCAAAATAAAGTAGAAGTTAATCATCTTTTTCCTTGTAGTTTTTCCGAGTCTTACTTGTTGGTAGGGTCACACTACCATTGAATCTAATATGTACATTTTTATATAGTACATTTAGTCCCCACTTTAGTCAAAAGATGAACTTGCTTCAAACTCACACTAATGTAGCCATGCATATCAAGAAGGATCCAAATGTACTTATGTTAGAAAGATGGGAAAAAAATGATCAAGAGGGATGATCAAGCCCCGAGGATAAAGATCCCATGGTGAACTAGGCATAATAACAAAGGGACACACATGAAGGAGAAAAGGAAAAGGAAGAAAAGAAAGAGAAAAAGCTCAAATCCAGCTTCGATCATTTGTCCAACCCATTGTGGATCAGATCTAGGTCATTTGTCTGAAAAGAAAATGTATACTCACTCTAGGGAAATGAAACTCATGGTTGTCCATTGGGTGAGAATGTCGAAAAGGTGAGAAACATACAATCATGACTGGTTTGTGCTCACAAACATGTAGGTGGCTTTGGGGAAATTCATGCCTCGAAATGAGCTTCTTGCTCAACCATACCAATGTTATACCTCTTGATAAATTTAATAAGGTGCCAAAAAGGAAAATGCCAGTTCATGCTCTATGAGACAAGGAAAGCTTTGTATTCTTAGAACTCATGAACAAAGAGGAGGCATCCAAGTTGTGTTAGGAAAGGTGGCCATATAAATGAAAAAATGTAAATGAAAAGAATTTTCAAAGGATTCTTGTTTAATTCATGCGAGGTCTAAAACGTAGGGAACATTGTGTCTAATTTATTCAAGAGAGGACCAATCAAAGAATAGAATATTCACAACTTAGGGGATGCAATGCATCACATCATGCCACTAAGAGGAATGTAATATGGTAAGGTAGATCACACTTATGAAGGACATCACATCCAATTTCATCCACAAAGTGACAAACACGTCATATGAAGCAACAAGGCTGCACTAAGAACCAAGAAAAAGAAAAAATGCAACATGAACAATGCCTATGTATGCCCCCACTTTAAAGGAATTTCTATACACTATTTTGTGATCAATTACTTTAAGGTAGTGAAGGAAAAATGCAAAAAAAGGAAGACATGAGAGCCAACTCGAAAAGCCCTATGATTATTTGAATGAATGGATCTAAAATGAATAGAAAGAAATATATTTATAAAAAATTATGCTTAATTTCTTAAAAATACATCACAAGTAGACCTTAGGTCTTAATGAATAAAAACCCATCAGTAATTTAAATTTATTTTGAATTTTATACCAAGAGGGACTCATTCACTCCTAATGGAGAATGGATCCCACTCAAGTCAAGTGAATGGGTGTTAGGAATTAAGTTAAATTTAATGATGTTTATTGGGTTTACATTAAAAAATACACTTAATTAAGGCCTGTAAGTGCATAAAGGAGCCAAATACGGCATAAGAAAGGTGCAATTATTGATGAAAAGTCTAGAAAAGCATGAAAGTTTGTTACAAGACTTTACAACACTTTAAAATAAGACTTGGTAAGTGATAAAAAGGGGATATTTAGGTGAATTATGATAAGAAGAGTCTAGAAAAGTGTGAAAATGTATTACACCACTTTACAACACCTTTACAAGACATCATAAAGTCTTAATAATTTAAAGATTTGAGACCTAATATTAATGTGTAGGCCACATTACAACATTAAATCAAGGAAAATTAGGCCAAGAATCATAGGAAAAAGACCTAAATGACTGTAAAAATGTCCAAAGATCCATTTTTCTATGGTATACTACTTATACCAACCCTTAAGTTACAACAATATATCATTAATCCCATAGGAATTCCATTCACTTCCCCTTCAAACACATATACAACTCCACCATATTCACCCCCATCTCAAAATAAAAGCAATGATGCCATCCTTAATCAAATTTTGAAAAAAATTTCATCCCTTCAAAAGGAAATTTCCACCATAAACCAAAATCAAAATGGCCAACCTACGTACTATGTCAAAAGCAATCACTTATCCTTGGAGATATTAAGAACGCCAATACTACAAGGTATAGAGATTCCTAGATTTGAGAAATATGGAGGGAAATAATATCCTTATAACCATGTTTATACTTGTAATTCCTTAAGTAGGGATTTTTTCCTTGAGGATAATCTCTTGGGTAAGATTTTCCATAGGTCCTTCAAAGATACCACTTTAGAATGGCTTTCCTTGTTATCAAATAACTCAATTCATTCATTTAATGAACTTGTTGATTCCTTTAATAACTATTTCCAAGTGCACATGACTCCTAATATGACATTATCTGATTTGACAAGATGTAAGAAAAAGGATGATGACAAGGTTATTGACTTTATTTCATGCTACCAAATACTTTATTCCAAAATCGATGTAAAGATTCCCAATCCTCACCTTGAACTAATGTTCATTGAGAAATTTCAAACTAAGATAAAAAATAATCTTGGAATGATGAAGTTTCTTTCCTTTGTACACTTGTATACTACCCTTCGTGATTATCAAAACTCAATTAGTAGTCGTGAAACAAAACCCACCTCTAGCCGACCTAAAAAGTTTGAATCCAAAAACTAAAAGAATTACCCACTTTCTAGGAAAAAAATAAAGGTTTCCTACAACTAAATTCCCCTTAAAAAACTCAACATGTTGATAACCAAGTGGCTACTATAAAGAAGACAACTCCTTTCACATTTGGGCATCCGATTAGAAAATTTACTCCCTTACCCAATACTCTCCATAACAAAATGTTACATCTTCTAGGAAAAAAATGATCACTTTTCCTCCTATTAAAATTCCCAATCCTAATAAGCCTTTACCTTTTAAATTTAGATCAAATTCTTACTTCCATTATCATTGAAAAAATGGACATGACACGAAGCATTATAATCATCTTAAACATCTTGTGCAAGACCTCATTGATTCTGGTTAACTTCAAATTGGATGTGTTAATGATCAAGGAAATAAGTCTATTTCCCCTCCCAACCAAAACATGCAAATCTTTACCAACCTTATTCCTAATCATAACATTGCATTTGTCAAATCTAGTGAAACTAAGAAGAATGATGTGATGAATGTTGACACAGATGATGATAATATTGGTACAATTTAAAAAGGTCCTATAGATACTATTGCACAACATCCTATTGATTTTTTGATTGTGTTGATCAAAACTCAACCTCATAAGGGTCTAACTAAAAATCCTCTTGACATTGATTTCTCATCTAAAGATATTATTAGAAATGCACCTGATTGTTCTCTTTACATAGCCAACCGAATCAATGACAAGCCCACTAATGAGATATAAATTGACCCCATTTGTGGAGAGAATTTAATCAATATGGAATTATTACTTGTACATGAACTTTATCAAGAAAAATATGATCAATGGAAAGCATGGATAAAAATGCATAATGGTTTCACTTGCCCTACGATGGGATCAATCATCCTTCCTTTATAAATTGGATTGAAACAATTAAATATCTCATTCTCCATCATCCCAATGTTAGATCAAGTCCATGTGAAGATTAGTTATCCATTGCTATGCACCATGGAATTCATCCCATTCGTTATGCATAAATGTTTAAAGTTTCCCTCTGAAAATGAAATCTTTACTATGCACCATAGTGTCTTTGATCTTGTGTCTTCTCATGGGAATTTCTCATTATATTTATTTTGTCCCAAGCCTAAGGAACCTATTAAACCTCATGAGGACATATTTTTCAAATCCTATTGGCTATGTGTAGAATTATCATGGAAAAAATATGCCCTTAAGTGGCAAAAAAATTAGAAAAATCATAGTTAGGTAACTTGACATAAAAATTTGAATAAATTATCTATATTGTTTCAAAAATGTGTAAGAATAGAACTTGCAGCAAATTGAATGTACTTTCTAAACTACTAGGTTTGTTTAAAAAAAAAAAATCTATTTGGTGAAAATTTGAAATTTCAATGTAGTAGTACTTAATTTTTCACGGAAAAAATAAGAAGTAGGTGTCTATCTAACCACCCTAACCACAATAAAATGATAATATTTCTTTATAATATTTTAGATATAAGTAAAGGACTCATGTACCAATCTGATGCATATTTTTTTGTAACTTTTTTCCAAGTAAATAATTAATTATGAATTTTTTATTACAACTTTTAAAAAATATTAAAAACTCGTATGTCTGACCATCTTAACTTTCTCAAGACTTCATGAAATTCAATTTTATTTTTTTAATGCTATAGTATCTGAAGCATAGAATGTGATACATGTTTTGGATTCAAAAAAATGTGATACCATTTGAAAGCTATAGATGTTTTTCAATCAGTCTATCAATCAAGAATTTAGTCACAATTTGAATAGAAAATGAATAATAATTACTTATTAAATTCAAAGTAAAGCATAATTTATATTGGTGGAAATATGAGAACCTCCTTTAAAAACCCTTTTTGTTTCATCAATTTTGGGTAAAAGAAAATGTTGTCAGCCACATACCCATCATATTGCCACTTTTTGGCCCATCATGATCCTGCACATACTCTATTAAAAGTTTAAGGTGAAATACATAGAAAAATTATCCCTTAGAAACATGCCTCAAGCAATAATTGAGCCTCCTATCCTTGAAAAAACTATGATTGAACCTAAAGACATTCCAAATAACCAAGAGCAACCCATGACAAATACTTTTCATATCTCCTACAAAAGACCAAGATATAATCAAAACAGTCATGCCATGCCTACTAAGATAAAACAAGTCTACAAAGCTAAAGAGAAAGTGGTTGATGAACCTCCCATGGTTCATTTTGTTCTTCCCCTTAGGGAAGAAAAGAAACCTATGGTTGATAGGCCCACTCCTACACAAACACAACTTGAAAATCACACAAAAAGAAATAGAAATGCTAGAGAGTGTAGGAATAGATGTCATGCTCTTTCACAAAGGTTAAATGAAAAGAACAAAAAAGGAATATCAACATCCAAACTTGACTAGTGAAATACACAATGAGTCTCCATCTTCACTACAACAAAAAGATCCTATTCCACAACTACAATAAAAGCTAAAACCTTATTTGGACATTATCATTCAACCTCCCATTATAATTAATTTGGATGATGATGATGAGGTTGACTAAAATGATGAAGTGCATAATGAATTGAATACATTTTTTTCCTCTTCTCCAAGATTAAATGATAATTCTCCTAGGAAGAGTGTTGAACTTGGTGATGACCCTACTTTGGAAATTTCTATTGTCCCTTTGGCTAGTTGTCCACCTTTTTTATATGATGAACAAAACTAGGATGTAGATGACCTAATAATAGGTTAAATGACATGTTCCTTACTAGTCTTTCTTTTATATTATATTTTCATGTTATGTGTGTGATTACATGTGCATAATGTGATCCCCCATACTATTATATTTGATGTATCTCTTTGTGGAATTCCTCTATATGTACCTACATTCTTCTTTATATCGTAAACCTTTATCTTTTCTTTTTCTTGTGTTTTCATTTTGGGGATGATGCAAGGCATCAAGACATCTAGGTATCTTCCATATTAACCCAAAATATTATCCTTCATCTTTATCTTTTTCTTGTGATTTACTTTTGGAGATGACACAAGGCATTGAGACATCTAGGTCTCTTCCATGTCAACCTGAAGTTAAGGATTTTTTTTTTCTTTTCACTCTCTTTGTGTCATTCTTCTTGTTCCATGAGTATTTTGGGAATGATGATAGCTTTGAGCTCTCTAAAAAAATTGTAGCAAAGACATATTGACCCCAAATCCATGGATCCCTTATGTGATTTTTGGATTTCATGCTTGTGGCAACCCCTTTTCATGAAGTAACTTCATTTGGAAACATATGAATTGGAATAGGGATTTCCAAGTAAGCTCTCATGCCCTCTTTATTGTTAGCATTTATCATTTGTTACTTTAAAGTAATTGTTCACAACATGGTGTTCATAAATTTCTTTAACGTGGGGGCATACATTGGCATTATTATTTTACAACTCATGTTTCATTGTGTAGTCTTCTTATTTCATGCAATGTTTCTTTCCATTTGTGGTGAAATTGGTTGTGATTTCCTTCAAGAGTCTGATATCTCTTAGCATATTATATTCATCTTAGTGGCTTGATCCAACACACTACATCCCTTAAGTTATGAATCTTATATTCTTCGATTGGTCCTCTATTGGAGACATTAGGCACAATGCTCCCTAAGTGAAGACCTTACATGAACTAAGAAAAAATCCTTTGAATGTACCTTACACTATTTTTTACTTACAATATTTGTTAAATGGCCACCTTGCATAATACACTTCTCTTGCCTATGGAGCCATCTTGTTTATTCATGGGTGTTAAGAATATGAATTTTCAGTTTCCTCATGAATCTTGTTGTTCATGTTGTGTTGTGCCTTATCAAAGTTATCGAGAGGTATATCTTTTTTATGGTTACCATATGGGAGCCAAACTTACGCATGATTTTCCCAAAGCCACTTGCTTGTATGTGTGATTTCATATCGGATGTGTGCGTATGTGTCTTGTTGTGGGATCACCTAATGGATGGCTTGAGGTTTCACTAGCCCTTTTGAGCATGCATTCGTTTGCATAGTGGACATTGTGTTTCACTTGTAAATGTTTTTTGGACTTGAACATCATAGATCTGGTCCACATCTCGCAGGACAAAAAATCAAGGCTTGATCCACTCCCTTTTTTTAATTTTTCTTTGGTAGTGTATTCTTGTGCCTTGTTGCTTCATACATCATTTTTATGTGTGTTCTCTTGTGCCTATTTTGGTTTTCCATAGGATGTTGATCTTAGGAACTTTTGCAACCCTCTTGATCATTGTCTTCCTATCCTACTAGCATTGGTACATTTGGACCCCTCTTGATGTGATTTTTTCTACTTTAGTGTGAGTTTGAAGAAAATTTATCCTCTCACTAAATTGGGGGCTAAATGTAGTGTAGGAAAATGTATCTGTTTATATTTTCACACTTTTTTGGGTCCTCCCTACTAAAATTGGGCTTCTTTATGTCTTATTTGGTCCTATTTTGTATCCAAAAGCCTTTTTAATGCATATTTCAAAGCATAATCTTGACACATATCTAATGACCAATCATCAATTAATGATTCTAGATTGTATGGCCCAGATTTTGTGATCTACGACTCATACACTACCTTGGGCATATGTGTCCCACCTAAGTTTCGAGGCCTAGTCTTGAATTTTGCGTAGAACTTAACAGTTCTTGAAATTTGAGTCACAAGCTCAGCCTATTGGGAATCATACGCCCCAACTGGTGTATGAGTCCTGCATAGCTTGGACCTAATTTTGAATTCAAATTCATGGCAATATTTTATCCTCTTAGATCTAATGTCAGCTTGTAGTGTTGTAATTTTGGGAAATTTGGCACTAACAACTACAAATACAAAGCTATTTCACATATTTTCTCCTAGAAAGTTTAGAAGTCTCCTAGAAATTTGATGAGAGCATTCAAGAGCCGATTATCAAGCATTTTGGAGTATTATTCAAGAATTAAGCATCATGTCAAAGTTATTATCCATTATGTTTTTATTGAGCTAACATTTGTAATGTAGGTATTTCATGATTCAAACAAGCATTGAAGTCAAGATTCATAACATACAATCAAGAGTCAATATCTACATTCATGCTAGCCATTTCATACAATATTGAAGCCTTTGTTCTAAGGGTTTGGTGAGTTGCAACATAATAAATTTTTTCATTCATCATTGCTTCATTCTATTTCATTTCATTTCATGGTTTGATTACCAAAACAAGGTTTGACCAAGGAAAATGACTATCCACTAACAAAACAATATTTTTCTCTCTTTGATGTGTGATTTGCATATTTAGGTTGAGGATCTATTGAAGAGCAAGATTGGACAAAGTTGTTAAAGTTGCAAAGTTGTAATCTGTCTTGCAAGATCACAGAAAGTCACCTACATGTTAGAATTTAGTGTTTTAGACCTAGAGATCAGAAATGAGAGAAGCTATAGAAGAACACTAGAGGATTCTATAATTTTAGATCAATCTTGATACAGGTATGTGCAGGATCATGATGTGCCAAAAAGTGGTGATATGGAAGTGATATGATGGCCCATGTGGCTGACAACTTTTTTTAAAACCAAAACTGATGAAATGGAAAAGGTTTTTAAAGGAAATTCTCAGCTTTCCACCAATATAAATTATTCTTACTTTGAATTTAATCAATAAATATTATTCATTTTATATTTGAATTACGACTAAAGTCCTAATTAATAGGTTGATTGAAAAACATCTATAGCTTTCAAACGGTATCACATTTTTTGAATCTGAAACATGCATCACATTCTATGCTTCGCATACTATAGGATTGAGAAAAAAAGGAATTTCATGAAGTTTTGACCAAGTTAAGGTGGTTAGACATACAAGTTTTTTATATTTTTAAAAATTTGTAATAAAAAAATTCTAATTAATTATTTACTTGGAAAAAAATTACAAAAAATATGCATCACATCAGGACATGAGTTCTCTACTTATATCTAAAATCTTATTAAAAATATTATCATTTTATTGTGGTTAGGTGGTTAGGCAGGACACCTACTTATTTTTTCCCTAAAATTGAAGTAAGCTTTTGCATTGAAATTTCAAATTTTCACCAAATAGATTTTATTTATTTTTAAAATAAACATAGTAGTTTAGAAACTACATTCAATTTTCTACAGATTCTATTGTTACATATTTTTGGAATAATATAGATAACTTATTCAAATTTTTATGTCAAGTTTCCTAACTCTGATTTTTCTAAATTTTTTGCCACTTAAGGCCCATTTTTTTATATGATGATCCTACACATACCCGTACTTAGACTAAATTGCCACTTGTGGCATATGAGTCCTAGTATACCAGTCTTTAGGATTTTTTTAGTAGATCTTTGTTTAGTAGTTCTAGATGTTAATTTCAGCCTAAAACCCTAAATTGGGACTAAATTTCCCCTACTTGTGTATGAATCCTAGTGTGCATCAAGTCACAAATTTGAGATTCTAGACCTTATCTCAAGCATCTTCAATTTTCTAGGAGCACCTTTGTTTACCTCTAACTTGTTATTCTAATTTGAGTTCATTTTCTAGGTCATTTAGTTATATTTTGCATGTTATTTTCATTTATTAAATCTTTCTCCCCTTTTATCTTTAACCACACCCCTAGGATACCTTATTGTAGATCTATTTCCATAATTCCATCCCTAGATTGGGATCTCTAAGGTTTCCTTGAATGAACATAAGGAAATATGAGGAAGATCCTAAACCCTTGTTGTGTTACATCTCCTAAAAGGTGGAACCCCTATTCTCCTTATTTCAATTATATATGGAGTTATATAATCAATTTACATACCTTAATTTTTTTTCCTATTTTCATGCACATGATTGTTGAAAACAAGAAACACTAAGAGGGGGGGTGAATCAGTGTTGTGCAAAAACTAAATTTTACTAATTTTTTCTTTAACCCACTTAAAACATACAACCAAAAGAAATATGCAAGATCAAAAACTAAATAACCATAGTTCACCATACCACATGGATTTTTTTACTCAAAACCTTGTTAGGGGAAAAACCATGGTGGATCACCAATCCACAATATGATATGAGTATACTCAAAAGAAATTTTACAAAAGGGGAATGGACTTGGGTATGTGCAGGATCATGATGGGCCAAAAAGTGGGAATATGATGGGTATGTGGCTAAATATTATTTTTTAACCCAAAATTGATGAAACAAAAAGTGTTTTTAAAAGAGATTCTCAGCTTTCCACCAATATAAATTATGCTTTATTTTGAATTTTGTAAGTAATTATTATTCATTTTCTATTCAAATTATGACTAAAGTCTTGATTGATAGGATGATTGAAAAAAATCTATAGCTTTCAAATGATATCACATTTTTGAATCCAAAACATGCCACATTCTATGATTCACATACTATAAGATTAAAAAAAAATGAATTTCATGAAGTTTTGACCAAGTTAAGGTGGTCAGACATATGAGTTTTTATATTTTTTAAAAAGTTGTAGTAAAAAATTCATAATTAATTATTTACTTGGAAACAAATCTCAAAAAAATATGCATCACATCAGGGCATGAGTCCTCTACTTCTGTCTAAAATATTTATTTATTTTTTATCATTTTATTGTGGTTGGGGTAGTAAGACATGCACCTACTTCTTATTTTTTCCTGAAATTTATGTACTACTGCATTGAAATTTCAAATTTTCACCATATAATTGTTTTATTTTTTTAAACAAACCCAGTAGTTTAGAAACTACATTCAATTTGCTACAAATTATATTCTTACATATTTTTTGAAATAATATAGATAAATTATTCAAATTTTTACGTCAAGTTTCCTAACTCTAATTTTTCTAAATTTTTTGCCACTTAAGGGCCTATTTTTTCCATGATGATCCTGCACATACCCACTTTTATTCAGGGGCACTACCTAGAGCTCATTACTCAAAAAGAGGATGAAAATATTCCTTACAAAATTTGGATTAGATGCAAAGAAATGAACAGAAAGAGAAACATCTATAAATTCTTGATTACACTTCCAGTTAGACACAGTTGTCGATCTTCTGTCCTTCAGAGTAATTCTCCACTTCTGCTCTACTATGTTCTACTCTACTATGCTTTGCTTCAAAAAATCTTCAATGCACAAGTGAAACTATGCATAATTACTAAATTACTCATTGACACTTCTTCACACACCACATACCTATTGACACTTCAAATGATCACTTGTATATATATCCTCTACTAAGATTTCATCACTTTATGTCGGCTTTGACAAAACTTTGAAATATTCACAATAGTCGGCTCAAATCATGAACACTATACAATGTGCACCTCCAATAGTTAGATACAACTTAGATCATACCCAAAAAAAATGATCAAACACTCAAATGTTTAAATAAACACTTCATATATATCCGCGACACATTATATCATCTATGCCGACCACAAAATACTAATAAATAGAAAAATATTCACCCAAATCTCCAAAATAGCACACAACTTGATACCAAGCATTGAAATCTTCATAAAACATGAGAAATATACTAAATAACCTCCCTTGAGATTCACAATGAAAAATATGATCAAAAAATCTTCCTATGAATCGAGCTCATGAAAATTGTTGGATGCCCTACTAGATGCTCTATTCTTCCATATGACTTTAGACTATCTACCGGTGTGAGAAAATGGTAATGCATAGACCAAACAACGACTAGGGTTGCCATCAATCTCCCCCTTTGGCATTGATGGTAACACTTAGGGAAAAATGACTAAGTGTTAGATTAGTGCCAACAAAAGTTACACTACCACTTCACCACAACAAAATTTTAGAAAGAGATCTTAACTACTAGCTACAAAAATCCCCCTAAGATATACATTTTTCACTGTTCCTCCCCCCTTTTGACATCAATGACAAAAACTATGGAATCCACATACACAACAAAATTGCAAACTATACAGGAATGACCTTGTAACTTACATGAATTTGAAAAAATTAACAAAGTCTCTCTTCATCCAATTTAAATTTGCATCCCAAATCCTTTTTAGACTCTCCATAATCATTATGTGACCACACACCAAATAGGATTGAGTTTTTGCAGAACCATCATTTGTCGGTTCACTAACAACCATAGTGTCTCTAGCTCCGTTTAATGCAATGACAATTATCTCCATATTTGGATCAATTTTCCCTCTAAGTTCACAAACTCTCTTAACAATCTTGTCATTTTCTTTCTATAGACTCCTTATCTTGTCAATTAGAGATGTTACTTTACCTTCATGCTCAACAACATTAACATCATTAGCTAATGGATCAAAAACATCATAAGTGGTAGCCAATTGTTTCTCAAGATCATCCTTCACCTATTTTTCATTTTCTTGAAGTGAATTTGGACAAAACCAAACATGGCTTATATGCCTTACCACCTTTAGATAGAGAATATTGAATATTCTTTATGTTGGTGGCTAACAGAGTTTTATTAGATGTAATAATTTCCTTCAATCTACTTAACCTTTTTTCATTAAACTTTTTCTACACTTTAACCATTGTTGAATTTTCAAGAGACTCAATGTGTGTGCTTACAAAATTTATTAGCTTTTTCAGTTCACCAGATGCAGAACCTGATGGATCTTTCACATGGGTTGGCATAATCTTCTACAAAACTTTAGATGCAAGACCCAACAATTCATTATCTTCAATATGAAATTTCAACAATTCTTCTTTTGTTTTTTCCTAAGAAAAGGATGCAACCTTCATCTTCTAAATTGGGGATAGTTTAGATAGATCAATTGGACCTTCTACCAATTCAGGGTCAAAATCTTCCTGTTGCTCTATTAGAAATTTCTTCACTGCCTTGGCAATGTCTCTTGCCTCTACTTGTATCTCTTCAACCTTCTCTTCTTTAACTTCCTATTCTACAAAAACTATTTTCTATAAAGGATTGCTCTTTGTAACTTCAACTTCTTCTTTTTTCTTTTCCTTTTCTTCAACTATCACAACCTTAGGAGTCTCAATCTCCATAGGAGATTTTGTATTGCTCACAGGAACTTCCAAATCATTCACATTAAGAGGAATCTATGTATTCTCAATATCCTTAATTACCTCCTCATTTACCAGATCATAAACATTTTTAGCATTCACATCATCAATAATGATCTTGTCCTTAGAAAAAAATGCTTCCAAAATTTTCTTGGTCTCATCAGCTACAACATCAGTCTCACCAATCATGAGTTTGTTAATTCTTTTATTTTTTTGAACTCTTTCTTAGCTTTGTTTAGAAAAGACTTCATTTCCACAAGAGACATTTTAGGACATATATCTACAAGAATTCTCTTCCTCATAATCTCTTTTTCTATTCTAGCATTAACTCTTCTCATTTCCAAAATCTCATACAAACTCTTAGGAAAATTAGACATAATTTCAACTAGAACTTTATTGAAAATGTTCAGATGTTTGATTGTTGCTTCCTTTGGAATTCTTTGTCCTGATTTATGAAATGAATCATACCACTTGTAGAGGGGTTTGAGGTTACCATCATTAACAGAAAAAATTTCAACTTCTTCTACTGTCATATCTAGTTCTTCAAACTTTACCTTCATCTTTTCCTTTACTTCCTCACTGGATGATTTTCCCAACTTTACAACTTGAGTCTTGGTAGAATTTATTCCTTTCACTACATCATTAGACTTAGTGTGCTCACCTTCTGAGATAGCTTCATATGTTCTTGTGCTTTTATTATTTTCCCTTTTACTAGAGGCCTTAACTTGTGATTGCACATGAACTAGCTTTGTTGCAAGATTGGATGTGGATAGAGAACTCCTAGTGGATCTAGTGCAGGAAGAAGCACCTATTAGACCAACAACATCAAAATTTGCAGGCTCTTTTCTTTCTTTAGCTTCATCTCTTTTCCTTCTAGCTTCTCTCATCTTTTCTACATAAATGCCCAAATTTTCTACCATGACCTCCACTTCAGGTTTCTACTTCTCCTAATAATCTTAGGCTTCTTCAACTGATCATGTACCTCTAGATTCTTTTCAGCATAGGTGCTAAACCTTTCTTCTTCTAGATCCAAAGGTTTTCTCAAATAGATGTTTTACATATAATTCCAAGATATTTTCTTCAACTTCATACCGCATGGACATGATTCAAATTGTTCTGGGTTCAATTGCTTCCATCAGACATTAGTTAATATCCACCATGAAACAAATTTTATCTTTGTACTTCTCTACCACAAAGGTAGGAATTCTTGCATTGCACACATCATACTCTGAAAAGTTGTGAAATAGCCCCAAAGGAAAAACCTTCTAGTCTTAGTATCAATTCCAAATACTATATCCCTTATTTGCACAACTACAAGTTTGTCGTTCTACAATGAACTTTTCCAACACCTAGAACTTCACTCATGAAATAGAAAAATAAACACAATAGCAAATTACCATATTTGAATGAGTTTTCTTATCCTTTTTAATCTTTCTCAAATTCTTGATTAGCTGACCTCAGAGCACCTCGCACAAATCATAGTCTTCATTTTCTTTCATCATCTAATAAGCTACATATATGGTTGTACTAGATACAAAATTATCATGGTTGGAGTGGTAGATCTTATAACCAATAACCATTGATGCAAATTTCACATCAACTCCAATGTCTTCAATTGTCATTGTTCTTCTGTCAAATCTTGCACCTATTGCAATAGTGACAGTTTGATTCTTTATGGATTTTAGAATTGGCACTCAACTGGAAGAGTTCAAACTTGTTACTACTCTTATTGCCTCTTTTGTAATTTTGAATGGAATATTCAACCACATGAATTTTGCATGAACTCTGCTGAAAACATATCTCACCCATTCACTTTCCTTGAATGAAGGGAATTTCACAAACTGTGTGAGCTTTTTCTCCTCTAGGGTTTTATATTCTGGCTTGACAATGAAATCTTCTCCAATTATGTAGTTTGAATATAGATTCAACAATTAAGAACTTCCTAATTCCTCAATGTTAGCATGAATATATGCCCTAATATCTTTTGTATGCAAAACTCCCTATGGTACTGATGAAAACACACCTAAGGGCTTGGTCTCGACAGACTTGAATGGATTCCATTTGAACTTTGGCCAGGGTCTTTCCTTGACTTCTACTACCAAAGGAGTGGCCATGTCTATCAATTTACAAATTTACAAGATTTTTGATAAATACCTTCTCAAAATATTCGAATATAGTCACCAAATCTTCTTCACACTTGATTTTCGCAACGATCCAATAAAGTTCGATCTAAGGCTCTCCAAACTTCTTTCCTCCAAAAAAAAAGTGACAAATGAATGGTAAAAATGACCTTTTATCATTCACACAGCTAACCCTTTTGTCACAATAAATGCATGTACCCTAATTTATTGAGTTTTTTTGTTTCTATTCACAGTGGCAAAAAATTCTTTTGTATATCTTCAATACCGCATAGTACATCCTCCAATTGGTTGAACAACATCTGAGAAGAATTCAAGCATCTATCAAGCTTATCCACATTCTGATGTCAAATATCAGTAGGGGTTCAAAGTATTTTTTGACAGCTCCCCCTAGGCCAAAATACAAACTAATTCTCAAAGGAATTACAAGCACCAGATTCTGGTGCAAGCACATTTCCTTCAACGAAGGGAGTCTTCTTCACCCATTGCTTCTACATTTTCTTTCATATCACATCTATAGTAACTTTTCCTTTTCACTTAACATCCTATTGTCTATGATGATTTATCGGACCTCTTCTATTCCAATAGAATCTAGTAATGTGACCAAATTTTTTGTAGTTGTAACATACAACATTTCTCTATATAGGTCTATTGTTCCATTGATTTTTCCTTGATTTGCATTGGTTAGCAACATGTCCAAGTCTATTGCATGCATAGCATCTAACTTCACTATGAAATTTATTCATTCTGACATCTCTATGAAAGTTATTCATCACATCTCTGCATTCATTAGACTTATGCCCAATCTTATGACAATTAAAACACTGAACTAAGAATGATGGCCTACTTTGATTTATCTTGCTTCTACACTACAAAGCCATATGACCAAATTTATTACAGGTAAAACAACAACCATTGAATCTTTGAGAATTTGGTTGTCTTACTAGATTCTTTCTAGTCATATTCATTTGATCTCCTTGCTTGAATCTTCCTTTTCTAGATCTGGAATTTTCTCCTTCTTCATAGCAAAGACCTCGCTTATCACCATTAGTCCTTTGGATTTTAATCAATTCATCAAGCTTGGATAAACTAGATTTAAATTTCTCCTTGTACTCATTTGCAATAGCAAGTTGATATCTGAGTTCTTCAAGTTGTCTTATAATAACTTCCTCATTATCTTTAGATAATTCCAATTCATTGTCCAATCGAGTGCATTCTTCACACTTCTCCTTCAGGGATTGAGCAAGCTTTTCTTCATTCTTCTTTCTATCTTCAACTTCCTTGCTCATCTTCATCATGATAGCTCTCATATCATGCTTCAGGTAACATTCTCTTTAGAAAGCTTTTCACACTCATCTATTTTCTCTTTCAAGGCTTGACTCAATTTTTCATCTTCCATGCTTCTATTTTTCTTTAGTTGGTCACATAATTCCTTCCTTTTTCCCCTTGATTCATTGATCTTATCTTTCAAATATTGAATGAATTTCTTTGCATTCTCAAGACTTTCTTCCAGTTCTCGGCTCTCAAATTTTGACTGGTCAAGATCATCTAGGGCCACCAAGAGTTGTTGTTGAAGACTACTTGTATCTATTGAAAAATCCTTCCAAGATCTCCCCAAGTTGTTATAATTATTCGAAGGAACTATCTCTAATACCAATTGTTGGAAACAAGCAAGACTGAGAGGGGGGGTGAATCAATGCTATGTAAAACCTGAAATTTACTAATCTGTTCTTTAACCCACTTAAAAAATACAACCAAAAGAAATATGCAGGAATATAAATTAAATAACCACAACACATGGATTTTTTTACATGGACACCCTATTAGGCAAAAACCATGGTGGATGGCCAATCCACAATATGATATGAGTATACTCAAAATAAAATTTACAAAAGGGGAATGCACTTGCATTCAGGCACACTGCCTAGAGCTCATTGCTCAAAAAGAGGATGGCACACTACCTTAAAAAAACTACATTAGATCCAAAGAAATGAAATGAAAGAGTAGCATTTATAGATGCTTGATTATAGTTCCAGTTAGATGCAGCTGTCAATCTTCTGTCCTTTAGATTGATTCTCCACTTGTGCTTTCCTCTGATTTTCTTTGCTTTCAAAAATCTTCAATGCACAAGTGAAACTGTGCATAATCACTCAATTACTCATCAAAACTTATTCTTTTCACACCACATACCTATTCTCACTTCAAATGATCACTTTTATATATATCTACTACTAAGATTTCATCACTTTATGTCAACTTTGAACAAACTTTGAAATATTCACAATAGTTGGCTCAAATCATGAACACTATCCAATGTACCCCTCCAATGGTTGGCTACAACTTAGATCATACCCAAAACAAAATGATCAAACACATAAATTTTTAAATAAACACTTCATATATATCCATGACATGGTGTATCATCTATGTCGGCCACAAAATACTGATAAGCAGAAAAACATTCACCTGCATCTCCAAGTTGGCACATAACTTGATACGAGGCATTGAAATCTTCAAACAACATGAGAAATATAATTTATAACCTCCCTTGAGATCCACAACCAAAAATATCATTATAAAATCTACCTATGAATTGAACTCATGAAAACTGTCAGATGCCCTACCAAATGCTTTGTTCTTCCATCTGACTTCAGACTGTCTGCTTGTGTGAGCAAATGATAATACATGGACCAAACACCGACTAGGGTTGCCATCAATGACAACACCTAAAAGCATTCATAGTTTTTCTTTCCAACAATGATCAATATGAACATATATTTTGTAGAAATCCATTTTTGTCTCCTTCATGGTTACATCCTATTATCACAGGTTTTGGAGCTATTTTTATAGATCTAACATATATTTTTTATAATAATATCATCTTTATGTTAATATCTAGCATGAAATCGCACATTGATATCTTGTGCTTCTCCTCTAGTATGTGACCTTTTTTGGACTAAGTCCCATCATATGGTAAATTACCCTTTCAAATTTTTTGGTTTTGTGCTTGAATATTCTTCCATACATGGTTTCTTCAATTCTTGAGTGTCGATAAGTTAGTACTCAATATAATCAACTCATCCATGTTTAGGATTCCCAAGTTTCTTAGGAGATAAAACCATAGCTTTCTTCTACCCTTCAACTATATGATAGTGAACATTTCTTAGGATATTATTTTCATCATTAAATTTTCTTTCACATTACTTTCTTGTGTGTTATGATCTCATCTCATAATTGATTACCTCTATTCATTGGGGTTTTCTCCTCAACATAAATCTACATCCACATTAATTGATCATGTGTTAGGATTTCATATCATCATTCTTCATGCACTATATCATCATTATGCATCTTATTTTTGTCATTTCAATGGCTTTCAAATAAGCATAAATAGATCCCGATGCATTATTTAGATCTATAACATAGATTTATTGTTGTATTATTTCCCCTCTTCTTCCTTGTCTATAAACTATCTCCTTTAGTTCAATTTCAATGTGAAAACACTTCATATAAATTCTTCATCAATGAAAATATCACAAGTTCACATATCTAATGCTGCTCACCACCTTTGAAATATTTGTTGGTGCAAGTTCATGATGTGGTATTCTTCCCTATGAGTCATAATTCTTCCTTTTGAATATATCAAGAAGCACTTTTTTCTCTTTGAGATCATACATAGAATAACCAATATCTATATTGTTCAATCATCTGTGGGGGTAGCTTATGGTTAATTTTATATGCACTAACCATGGTAGAAATAAATAAAAATGTAAATACCATTACAATTTTGTGAAGTGTAGTCACATGTATGCCATAATTTTTGAAAAGTTGAAGAGCATCATCCATAGCCTCAACAACCTTCTTGGTATTAGAGGTTTATTTTTTTTAATGCTAATGAAAATTAATATCCATTCATAATTTCTAAATAAATTCCATACTCCTCTCTCTAAATTTGACAATAGGGAATCATCCTCTAATGCAATCCAAAAGATGTTTCTTTCTCAATCCACAAGTATACTTCAATAAAGAAGTCACAATACTTTTAAGCTTTAATTTACTCCCATATATATGGGGGTCTATAATTTCATTTAATTTGGATAGGGTTTCATGGGTTTATGCATATCATGTAGTATTTCTTATATAGAAAAAGCCAAACTTACAAATAAAAAAAATGATATTTCTCTAATCTAGATACTATTTGGACACTATAGTACAAATGTAACCCAAAGAAGAAATTTTATAAAATTAAATGAGAACTCCACGATCATCCACTATATACATGTATTTTAATATTATTTAGTCTAAAAATGAATGTTTTCTTCTTGAGACCCTAAAATTTTGTAAACCAACCTCTATAGTTGCTCTTTCCAAATAAATAACTTGACCAAATTTGGTAAAATTTGTATATGGGAAATATACGGAATATAGTCATGGTGATTTGGGGAGAATATATTTGATTGTAAATAATTCATGGCTACTTCCACAATTGATCATTATGATTTGATAATTGATTAGACATTGTGAAATTATTGAGAACATTTGATAAAAAATATTGATGGTGTATATAATTTTTTTTGTAATTTGATCAAGTTTGGGAAAAATACCTCACATGTGACTTGGAAAAACAAAATTATTGTAAATAAAATGACTTGATGACACATGTTGATCAATGGATCTAGAAATTTTTAAAATGGTGAGATTAAAAATGTGGACAATAGATGGTTAGTATTCATATAGGGTTTGAAATGTTCACCTTCCTCACCATTGAATATTCATCTTTAAAATATATGTTCCATGCTTGAAGCCTTGAAATTAATGTTAAAGTGACTTGGTTGGAAGTTGGTTTTCTTCTCACCATTAATGATCTATCCTTGATGTTCCTAGAGATTTGAGATGTTCTTCTAGGTCATGGATCAATTATTCATTGTGAACTTTGTAAATTTCATGGTGGGCAAGTTTAATTGAAATATGTGTTTAATGTGGATCTAATTGGTAGGTGAGATTGTAATAATTGCTTGTGTCACTTTGTAGTCTCCCTTTTCAATTGGATGTTATGGTAGTTCACATTAATGATGTCTTATCCTTAGGTCATTTTTGGGTTGATCTCACATGATCTTGTGTATTATTTTTGGCTACTATGTTATTTATATCCCATTGATGGTGAAAATATAGAAATTTGAAGGTTCCTTCCAATGTATAAATCAAAATAATATGTCATGGAAATATTAAGAAGGAAAAGTTGTTAAATTTCAAGCTATTTGGTTTTGAATTGGCATATTATTAAAGAACAATGACATAATCATAGATTTTTCTTTACAACTTGTATTGTATTGAAAAAAATAAATGTATAAGTAATTTATTCATTGTATCACAATGATGCATTTTAAATTTACCATAGTAATGCATATAAATTGAAATCTTCAATTGTGAGCTTTTTTTTCTTTCGATAGTTTGGTAAAAATAATCTTAATCAAAATTTCTAATTTAAGTATTGTATTAGATTTTTTTATTTTTTTGTAGAGACTTAAGAAACCCCATTATAACTATTTTTATCTGCTATTATTTCAGAGTAATTCATGGAAATATATGGATCTATTGATGCATTTGTAAGAATTGTTCCCATGATTGATTCACAATATCATTTAATTTTCATCTATTCACAACATGGTTATCCATATCATCTTCTTCAATGTGTCATATAGTGATTTTACATGAGTAATTCTCATTATTGGTGAAAATATAACTCTATTTCACTCATTAAAGTAGGTTTCCTTTGACCTAAGTTAGTATCCTCCAACTAGAAGATTATAATTATGAGAAAACAACCAATATGTCATATATGTTTTTAAATAATTTTTAGGAAAATGTTATAGAAAATTCATAATGATCATTAGAGAAAAATAAGTATATGATGCCATTGAACTCTATTCTTGATCAAAGATTCTTGGTATACTCAAGGCTTGATGGGAAAGGTGCTACTTAGCATTAGTTCCATGCTTTTTTTTTTGATATTGTAGATGTTCATAGACCATTGTCGATGATGCCATCACAATACACATGTCAAATATTTATTTTATAAGTTTGACACATATGTTAGGACCCTATAAAAAAATAATGATATTATACAGCATAATATTCGTAGCTACATTGGAACAACAAATTAGATATGTTTCTTATATTTCAATGAACTTTCATTTTAGTGTAAATACCAATTTGATGAAGAAAAATCTACAATATTAGATTCAATAAATTATTAATACATGTAAGAATATATTCAACTATCTATTAATGAAATCAATGGATTATTTCTCGAGAAACAAAATATTCATTTGTTGGTGTTAGAATAGACCTAGATATTTATTTTGGATTGAAATGAACTAGAGCCATTTGATTTGCATAATCGCATGTTTATTTTGGTTTAATAGTAAGTTAAATGGTTTGCATGTTTCTGTTTTTGCAACCATTGACCTAAATATTTCTAATCTAGGTCATAAATTGAATTGCAATATATACAAAATTAGCTAAGAGTGTTTCTTTTGGGTATTAAATAAAGAAAAATGAAGGTTGAAAATTTTGAATAATAGATTTAATATAAATAATGTTTAATTCAAGGTGTTAGTTGTTGACTTGAAATTGGATTAATTTAAATACCATATCATTGATTCTTTTATGAAAATCCCCTATGCTCTTTACAATCATTTTTTTTTAATATTTTGAAAATTAAAATCAATTTTGCTAAAGTTTTTCATTACCTCTCTATTATTTTTATTATACCATTTTTTTTCAATAATTTTTTTTAGTCTTTTCAGTACTTATCTTTTAAATTTGGTAAAAAAATTGTAATCTTTTGAATACATTTTCTTTTAAATTTGGTGTTGACCACAATTTATCGACATAGAAATAAAACCTCAAATCTGAAATAAATGAAACTTTAATGAAAAATACAAATAGACCTAACATTTAAATTAACACAACTATCATATTCAACATTCTGATTGAATACTTTTCTTAATATTGACTATGACTTGCTATAAATAATAATAAAAATACAACCTATAATTTAGAATGAACAAATTTTCAAAGAAAAATATGAATAGATTTAATATTGATTTATAATCAGCGTTGAAAATTACACAATTCTCGCACCCCAAATGGACCTCATTTTTCAACAGCTATTATGACGATTCAATGAATTCAATTTATCTTTCTAAAACATCTTACGTCGTAACAAAGACGTGTATATTTTCATTCTTCAATCTCATGGAATAAACGCACAAATGTTCAGTCAGGTTTTTAATAATAAAACTTGTCATATTTTAAAAATATATATATTCCATTAACCGGTGAAAATACATTTAATTAAAATTTGTAGTAGTATTAATATTGATGAGAAACTTCAATTTTTTTAATATTATAATTTAGTATATTTAAATATATAATGTTTTATTGTATTTTTTCACACTTTCAAAAAAAAAAATTAAATGTCTTTTTTCAATATTTATAATTAATCTTTTTTAAATGAAGGATATTTTAAGCTTGTTTTTAAAAATTTCTATATTTTTTTAGTAAAACTCTATATTTTCAAGTGCTTTTTTTTGGCATGCTACATTTTGATTTTAATCACAGATATTCTATTATGTAAATTGATGGTGCAAGTGAATTCATGGTTAATAATGCAACTTAATCTCATATGGGAGAGGTCCCCAAGTTAAACAAGAAGAAGGAAATCAATAACTTCAAGGATTTGAGATATCCCTTAACCCTTGTGTCCCCTATTATATGTGCCTCTTTCTATATTGACCTCAAATATAAAATAGTTTTGGGACAAATTGCAACTTTGATAACTATAAAATTCTTGATCCTTCTATTTCTCCCAAGGCATTTATGTATCATAAAATGAATGTATTCTTATAAGATCTAGAAGCACGATGTCATAATGTGAGTGCTTAGGAGAATATGTTTACTATAGATTTTAACAATTTGAAGAAGGAAATTATTATAGAATGGCTTCAAAATGATGTCTTAATTTTTAAATTTCATAACTTCTCACCTAGTTTTGTAAAACTTCATGAATGGTTGTCACTTCACCAAAAATCATTAATTCAAATTGGAATCATTATTTGTCTGTGTACAAAAAGATAGTTCTTACTAGATTTGAATCTACCTCTAATATGCTAAGTATTTGAAGGGATTCCAAAGTTTAATACAAAGCATATCTATGCCTTAAACCATGGTCTCCAAGTTTCAATCCTCTCCAAAGTATTTCTATTTAATTTGGTGCATAGATGAGGCTATTGAGCTTATGTCTTCATTTTTTTAATCAATGGCATGCATCTTGTCTATTGTTAATAGATAGGGAAAGTTTATTTCTATCATGCTATTGTTTGATTTATCTAATAATTTGTAATTTAAACTATTACACCTTGAGTTTGGAAATGAAAAAATATTTATGAAGGGTTAAGTATTAGGTGAAAATTGTGCTTTTCTATTGGCCATTTGATTTCTAAGTCAAAAATATTTTCTTTGATCTCTAGGGTAAATGCAAGCTATTTTGGTGGCTTGTGCCAAACCATCATCACTAGTTGGTTGATTGTAATGATGATACTCTCTATGATACTTCTATGGATACTTCCTCCTTAAGAAAATTAGAATATTAAAATCTCATGGTAACTACTCCTCTTTTGAATATAGTGATTCTTCTACAATTGGCTCTCCTTTAGTAAAGTTCAATATTTTTTCCTCTACTAAGATTATTTTCTTAACTAGTTTCAATGCTTCTTCTCCTATAAAGGATGTATCCAAAAAAAAAAAAATTGGTGAACTCGACACATGGGGTCCCTCCTAAGAAACCTAATGAATGGTCATTATAGATAGAAATAAATAATATTCTTCTCTAGTTAAAAATGGTCTTAGGGATTATAATAAGCGTTCCTTAGAAAAATGGCCCCTTGTCATTTTCATGGCCTTTTAGGTCTTGTTTCATGGTGTTTTAAATATTTTGATATGATTTTATATTCTAACATGGATTTAACATGCTTATGTAGGTACTAAAATTCAAATATTGAAATCTTGTGAATGTGTTACGAACTGTTGTAAGACATTTCCACATTATTCTAGACTCTATTTAATGTAACTTATTGAAAAATAATCCTTTTACACATCAACAATTCCTATTTTGAAGTGTTGTAAAGTTTTGTAATAAATATTTGTACTTTTCTAGGCATATTCCCCTTATTTATCTCTTTCTTATGACTTATTTGACCCCTTCATACACTCACATGCTTTATTTAATTGTATTCTTGAATATACTCCAAACAAATAACATTAAATGACATTTATTCCTTGAAACCTAGATTCATGTCCTAGGTGGGACACAATTCGCCATGGGTGGTGAATGAGTCCCCCTTGGCTCCAAAATTTAAAATAATTTAATTTTTTTTGGGTTTTTATTCAAAAATATACTTGATGTCCACCTGTGAAGATGTATGAACGGTAACTAAGGCACAATATTGATATAGATAAGTATTTTTAAATTCATTTTAACAACAATTCATTCAAGTATTCAAGCATCTAAGCATTCAACCATCTAATCAAGCATTTGCAATACATCATCAAGCAATTATTAGAGCATCTTGGAGAAGCCATTGACATTACTTCAAACTTGCTTATTCAGGAATTTTGGTAAGTTTGTAACACTTGCATGTTGTTCATTTATCATTTCCTTTAAATTTTATTTATTTTTATTGGGTTTGATTACCAAAGTGGGGTTTGACAAAGGAAAACCCCTATTTTCTAGCTCTCAATCATTTTTCCCCTTTGCATGTGTATTTGCATCCTTTTCTTTGCAGATTTAACAAGTCTAAAGATGTTAAAAAGTGGAAATCAAGTCAACTAGGTGCTTCAAGATTATTTATCATTATTTCAAGCTTGGTGAATGGTTTATGTTTGTTTCCTATAGAACTAATTTCAACAAACCAACAAGATTATTTCTTTAGATGTGGTGTTGTAGAGTTGTCTCCTAATTTTCCAAAAATATAGGAGTGGATTGATTGCCACCCTTGGTGAATGAGTCCCACTTGAGAACTGAAAAATTTCAGTTTCATTAGATTCTAGATCCCAACAGACAAAAACTTACTTCAGACACTTTTTCATCAATAGGTGGACCGATTTGCCATCCTAGGCGAATGATTCCTACTGTGAAACTCCAATGACATCATCTAGCATTCTGACACTCAAACATCATCAGTCTTTATCTAGGAGCACTTAGATTCATCCATGTACCTTATGTTTTGCATATTTTCCTTAGTTTATTCATTGTTTGCATATGAGAGTGTGTTTTCAAACATAGCTTAAATCTTAGTCTTTAATTCATTTACATTAGTTTCAATCATTCAATTACATTTAGTTTAGTTCATTTAGGAATAATAGCATCATTCATAGCCTAAATTGAATGAACCTTTAGAATTTTTGGATCTAATCTCTCTCCTTTTAGGTGAAAAACCCTGTAAGATTTAGAGAGCCTATTGGGTCCAAAAATCTATAGTTTATTTTGGTGAACCTGACTCTTGAACACTTCGCATTTTCCATTGCATCCTAGATTAAATTTTGCATTAACATTCAATTAGGATATTTTTTTTTTTGCATTCTAGGTGATTTTATCTTGCATTAGTGAAAGATAGCTTAGATTTCATTTTTTGCATTAAATATATTTGAAAAACTAAAAATTCTACATTCTATATATTGAATGACACTTTTTTTTTGCATTGAAATCATTTAAAAACTCTAAAAACCTTAAAAAATTTGCATCCTAGGACTCATTCGCCACCCAGGGTGAATCAATCCCTCTACATTTTTCATACAACATTTTTTGGCATTTTTTGGCATTTTTCTTGCATTTTTGTTTTTATTAGTTACATTTTTATTATAGTTAGTAGTATTTTTGTTATCAACATTTTCATATATTAGATTGCATTGCATTTGAGTCACCTCCTTCCTTTGTGGTATTTTAATGAGTGTTTGGTATTCCATTGATAATACTCTGATGAGAAGTTCTAGACTCATAGAATCACATGATAGCACTTTCATTGTGGACCTTGGGATCTCAAAAGCTCCTACTCCTAGTATAGACAATGGTGTATTAGGAACTAACAATGCTACTTGTAAGCGGTAGAAGGGGGAAAACGATTTAAACTATGCATCTATGCTTCTAAATAAGATATTGCATCTAAAACTTAATGAATTTAAACTAATTTAAACTAAAAAGCTTCAGAAATCTACCCTATTGCTCTCTAACTCTAAAGATTTCTCTAATCTACTTAGCTCTCAGATTTTTAAGCTAATTAAACTATTGAAATGACACTTAGAGAATGAGAAATGAACTAATCTACTCTAATATGATTAAATATGCAATTCTATTGTACTGGCAGCCATGACTGCAAATGCTGGATGCTTGATTGCTGCTTGATGGATGCTGGATGAATGCTTGAATGCTGGATGGTTTGGATGCTTGAATGCTTTGGAAACCTGCAGAGTAAGATAACATAAGTTGGGATCCTTTTCTTGTAGCCCAAGAGCTATATTTATAGCTTTCACGGCAGCACAATTGCACAGGAAACCGGGATGAGGGGCTGTGATTTCCTCTGGAGAATCCAAAGGCATGGGATGAGAAGAAGGAGCTGATCATGGAGAATGGTTTCTCCCCATGAAAACACCAGGCAAGATAAGAGGGAAGGTGGATGGAAGGTTGTTGAGAGAATTTCTTGCAGGTTTATCCCTGAAGCTTTTCCCATGAATGGCAGTGCCATTAATTTGAATTTTGAGAAATTAATTTTATTGGTGAGTGAATAGTGCATAAATTTTATGCATAAATTTAAATATTTTTAATTTATTTAAATTTAGCAAAAGGAGGAATAAATAATTTAATAAATCAAACTATAGGGTTTTTTTATTAAATTAAAAGGAGAATGATAATTAAATAAAAGATTTTTAGCAATCTTTATTTAATTAAGAAGAAATGTGATTTTAAATAACACAAATTATTTAAATTATGTATTTAATTTTAAGATAGAAGTAATAATGATAATAATTAAATAAAACAAAGTTTTTAATTTTGTTTATTTAATTAAGAGAAATAATATGATGAAAATGATAATAATTAAATAAAACAAAGTTTTTAATTTTGTTTATTTAATTAGGAGAGAAAAATAGAAGAATTAATAAATGAACTTAATATAAATAAATATTTGTATTTATTTATTAAGTAGAAGAATTTAAGATTAATTAATCAAATAAGTCGTATTCAATTAATTAGATTCTCCAGACCAATTTTAGGTGTCTACACTACTATGCCTTCACCCTTCCATCCAATAAATTTTGATACCCAAAAAAACTCTCACAATAAGGTCATTAATATTCATGAAGAATTTTCATATTTACAACAAGACTTGACCCTTGAGAATGTATCCAAAACTACCATACCTACAATTGATAATCTTCATCGGTTGCTTGAACATAATGATGGTTTGATAGTCCTAAAGAAGATTTATGATATTTGCAATGAACATGCTCCTCCTAATACCCAATCCAAAACCACTTATGTTGGCCAAGGAGGATCTCAAGTTCCTCCCGCTTCAACCATCACATCCATTCCAACTTACACTCCTCTGTAAGTTACTACAACTATACAACATGTTAGTTATGTGGCTCCTTCTTTCACAATTCCACCTAGCATTCCTACTTCACTCTTGGCATCACAAATCCCATCCACCACCTTTACATCTACTAGCATCCCTTTCACTTCCCCTAACATGACTTACACTCCATCACCATTTTCCTTTCCATCACAACCTTCATTCCCTGATCCTATCATTAGACAACTCCTTAAGACAGTTTCTTCCATGCAACATCAACTTTCTGCCATTAGACAAGGTCAAACTGCTCTGATCACATAACATGTCCATAGTAGCCCATTATCCTTAGAGATTTTATGTACCCTAATGCCACAAGGGATAAACATGCATCAGTTTGAGAAATACAGAGGTAAAGGAGATCCTATCAACCATGTTAATTCATTCACAACTTTACGTAGTGATCTTCTCCTTGATGAGAGAATTTTAGCAAAAATTTTCCCTAAGACCTTCAAAGATAGTAACTTAGAGTGGTTTTCCAACTTGCCTAATGATTACATTCACTCCTTCAATGAGTTGGTGGATGCTTTCATAAGTAACTTTCAAGTTCACATGAAACTTAAGAAGACTATGGCTAACCTCATGCGATGTTGAAAAAACACAGATGAAAAAATTACTAATTTCATCTCACGCTATCAATCTATGCATTCTCAATTATATGTTAAGATTCTTGATGCACATCTGCAAAAGATGTTTATCAAGAATTTTCATAGAAACCTTTAGGATAAGTTAACTATGATGAAATTCCCTTTGTTCATGCATTTATGCACAATCTTGTGTGAATATCATAACTCATTTTCAAGTCATGATTCTATATCCACTTCTAGCCAAGTAGAAAAACCTAAATATAACAATCAAGACAATAATAATAGTAAAAAATTTCATAAACCAAATAGAGGCTTCTTATAGTTCAATCCACCTTCACAACCACAACCCACCCAACAAGTTAAAAAATCCATGGTTGTTGTGAAGACAACTATGCCTTTTCATTATGGGGACCCTAACAGACAATTCAATCCTTTACTCGATTCCCTCCATAATACAATGAACCAGTTAATCCAAAAATATATTCTCACTTTGCCACCTATTAACTAGATTGATCTGAACCAACCATTATAACCCACCTTCAGGCCTAATGCTTATTATCACTTCCATCACTAAAATGGGTATGACATTGAACATTGCAAGTGTCTTAAACATCTAGTTCAAGACCTCATTGATTCAGGTGAATTTCTCATTATGGGTGTTAATGATAGAGGAAATAAATTTGTTACACCCCCTAACCAAAATTTGTATATTTTCACCAACCCTATGCCTAAACATACCACTTCATTTGTCAAGGCTAGCAAATCTCCAAAAAATGATGTAATGATTATTGATACACATAATGAGAAAAATGATACATCTCCAATGGTTATTGACAATAGTCCTATGGATAATCTCATAGCTACAATAGATGTTATCCCTTGTAAGGTCCAAAATAATAAATCTCTTGATATCACCTTTTCTGATAAATACATACTACCAAAGCTTCATGATGGTCCTCTCTAGATAGCTGGTAGAATCTATGATAAACCAACTAATGGGATATCAATAGATCCCACTTGTGGTGAAAATGTGATCATGGAAGAATTTTTGGTACTACATAATTTATATCAAGATGACTATGATAAAGTAACTACATGGATAAAAACACACAATGGTTTTGCATGCCCTATGATCAAATCGATTGTGCTACCATTACAAGTAGGAACAAAAACATTAGATGTGAGATTTTGTACCATTCCACAATCTAACCAATTTTTTTTGTGGCTAGGCCACCCTTGGCTTCACTCAATGAAAGCAGTCCCATTAGTCATTCATAAGTGTTTGAAATTTCCACAGGACAATGAAGTCTTTATTGTCCACCATAGCTGATTTGATCCCTTATCCTCCAAAGGAAACTTTTCCTTAGAAGCCTTTTGGCCTTAACCGATGGAAGCCATTACACCTCGAAAGGACTTCTTCATAGCCTACCAAAAGTTTAAAGCCAAAAGGATGGCTAAATTATCTCTTTGTGGTACATCCCCAACCACTTCTAATTTTCCTATTATAGATGAGACCATGCTTAACACTACCCCTAACAATGATCAACCCCTACCCACTCCATCACAACCTGATCCTTCAACCCCTTTATCCAAAAGACTAAGAGATGTTGAAAGTAGTCCAACCCTACCACCCTGAATTAAACAATTTTATAAATCCAAGGATAAAATGGTTGATCCATCTTTTGAAATGAAGGAGCTTGTAGTTGATCAATCCACTCTTACCTTGAAATAGATTGAAAATAGAGTTAAAAGAAATAATGCTGGTAGAGAGTGTTGATGATGTCATCATTTTCTCACTAGACAAATGCAAATTGAAAACAATAAAGAAAACCAAACTCCCCCATTTCCATAAATAATTCCTGATAATCCTCTTGACATAGCTCAAGATAGTTCCTCACCACCATTAGAACAAAAAAATCCAATCCACCAACCTCCATTGCTAATACATCCTTCATTGGAAATCACACTTCATCCTCCTATAGTCATTAATATTGATGAGGAAGATGACAAATAGATTGCTAAAATTGATGAAGAGGTGCACAATAATATGAATTATTTATTCTCCTCTTCTATGAGCTTAGACGATAAATATCTTATATTGAGTGCACAACCTGGTGACTCTCCTAGCTTGGCACTTGCAATTCCTCCATTTGATAGTCAACCGCCTTTGTAATACGATGATCATGATTGGGAGGTAGATGACCTATTAGATGGTTGATTTCCCTTGGCCTCTCTTGCCTTCTTTTTCCTTTTTGTTTTCCTTTTAATGTGTGTATATTGTTCCCTCGTATTGTGTGTTTGATGTTCTCTCTCTTTTGTAAACTTCTTCTATTTGTATCTCTATTCTTCTATATGTCGTACATTTCTTTTTTCCTTTTGTTTTGTGTTCTCCTTTGGGGATGACATAAAGCATAAAGACACCCTAAGTCTCTTCCATGTTGACCCAAATGGTCCTTGTCTTTTTCTAATTTTTTTTTTTTTCTCCTTTGGGGATGAGGCAAAGCGTAGAGATGCCCTATGTCTCTTCCATGTTGAACCATCAGGTCTCTATTTTTTTTCCTTCTCTTTTCTTTTGTTTTTCCTTTCGGGGATGATGCAAGGAATTGAGACTAAAATGTCTCCTTCATGTTGACCCAAAATCATTTTCATTTTCTTTCATTTGTTTTCTATTCACTTTTTTTTTCCTTTTTGGGATGATGTAAGGCATCAAGACCACAATGTCTCTTCCATGTTGACCCAAAATTAATATTTGTTTTCCTTTTATTTTCACTCTCTATGTGTCATTCTTCTCATTCTATGTATTTGGGGAATGATGACAGTTTCATGCTCTTTCATAAAAATATTGCAGCAACAAACATACTAACCCCAAATCCATAGATCCCTTATGTGTTTGGTGTGATTTCTTTTATATGGGGAAACTCCCTTTCTTTCTCTTTCTTTAAATGATGTAACCTAAATTTGATAAATATGACTTGGCATAGGGCTTTCCTAGTTGGCTCTCATGTCTTGTTTTTCTTTTGCATTCTCTTTTCTCTTCTACTTAAAGAAGTAGACAAGTGTGTAGGCAATTCCTTTAAAGTAGGGAGCATACATTACCATAATTAATTTTCATTATTTGTTCCTAGTGTAGCCTTGTCATTTATATGACATGTTCATTAATTTTTGGATGACATTGGGTGTGATGTCCTTCATAAGTGTGATCTTTCTTAGCATATTATATTCCTCTTGGTGGTTGATGCAATGCACTGCATCCCCTGAGTTGTGAATTTTCTATTCATTGATTGGTCCTCCCTTGGAGACATTAGACACAATGTTCCCTAATTGATTGACCTTATATAAACTGAACAAGACTCCTTCGAACATCTTTCACATTAAATTTTGCATTCTTGTTTGGCCACCTTGCATAACACAACTTGCATGCCTATGGTGCAATCCTACTTTGTTCATGATTATAAGAATACAATTTTTTTCTTATCTAATGAAGCTCGAACCAAAATTTACATTTCCTTTTGTGGCACCTTGTTAAAGTTATCATAAGGCATGAATTTGGCATGGTTGAGTGGGAAGCCCAACTAGTGGCATGAATTTCCCCATAGCCACTTTTGCATTTGTGAGTGCATGCCAACTAGCGTATGTATCTCTTTTTGGGGTTTCTCACCCCGTGGATAACTAGAAGTTTCATGGCCCTAGAGTGAGTATTTTTATGGGCCCTTCTCACACCATAGATGATTTGAAATTTTCTAGGCCTAGAGTGCGTACACATTCTCTTTTGCCTAGATTTGATTCACAAATAGTTGGATTGATGATCGAAGCTTCATCTAATTCTCAACACTTGTGTCCTTTGTTCTTATGTTTTTTTTTCCATGTGATTTTCATCATGGGGGCTTGATCATCTGTCTTGATCATTGTTCTTTTGTATTGCTAACGTAAGTGCATTTGAACCCTCTTCACAATGTTCATGGCTACTTTAGTGTGAGTCTGAAGCAAGTTCTTCCTCTTGCTAAAGTGGGGTCTAAATTTTCCATAGAAAAATGGCCCCTTGTCATTTTAATGAACTTTTAGGGCTTTTTACATAGTGTTTTACATATTTTTCTCTAATTTAATATTGCAACATGGCTTGAACATGCTTCTTTAGGTACTAGAATTCAAATATTGAAGTCTTGTGAATGTGTTGCAAAGTGTTGTAAGACATTTCCATATTATTCTAGACTCTATTTAATATAATTAACCTAAAAATCATCCTTTTACACATCAACAAGTCCTATTTTGAAGTGTTGTAAAGTCTTTTAATAAAGATTCAAAAATTTCTAGGCATATTCCCCTTATTTATCTCTTTCTTATGACTTATTTGACCCCTTTGTACAATCACATGCTTTATTTAAGTGCATTCTTGAATATACTCTTGAAAAATAACATTAAATGACATTTATTTCCTGACACCTAGATTAATCTCCTAGGTGGAATCCATTTTCCATGGGTGGTGAATGAGTCCCCCTTGGCTCAAAAATTTAAAATAATTCAAAGTCCTTATAGGATTTTATTCAAAAATTTACTTGATGTCGACATGTGATGAGATATGAATGGTAACTAAGGCACGAGATTGATATAAATAATTATTTTAACATTCATTTTAACAACAATTCATTCAAATATTCAAGCATATAAGCATTTAAGCATCTAATCAAGCATTTTCAATACAACATCAAGCAATTATTAGAGTACCTTGGAGCATCCATTGACATTACTTCATATATACTTTCTTATTCAAGGATTTTAGTAAGTTTGTAACACTTGGATGTTGTTCATTTATCATTTCCTTTACATTTCATTATTTTTATTGGGTTTGATTACCAAAGTTGGGTTTGACCAATGCAAACCCCTATTTGCTAATCCTCAACAAATTTTCCCCTTTGCATGTGTATTTGTAGCCTTTTGTTTACAAATTTAACAAGTTTAAAGGTGTTGAAAAATGGAAATAAAGTAAAATAGGTGTTTCAATATAAGTTATCATTATTTCAAGCTTGGTGAATGATTTCTGTTAGTTTCGTACAAAACTAACTTTTGTAACCCAAAAATAGATTTCTTTAGATCTAGTGTTGTAGAGTTGTCTCTTGATTTTCCTAAAATCTAGGAGTGGACTAATTATCCACCCTTGGTGAATGAGTCCCACTTGAGGACTAAAAATATAATTTTTTCAAAATTTTAGATCCCAACAAACAAAAACTTACTTTAAACACTTTTTCATTAGTAGATGGATTGATTCACTATCCTGGGTGAATGAGTCCCACTGTGAAATTTAAGTGGCATCATCCAACATTCCAAACACTCTAACATCATCATTCTTCATCCAAGTGCATGCAGATTAATCTCTATACCTTTTGTTCTACATATTTTCCCTATTTTATTCATTGTTTGCATATCATAGTGTGTTTTCAAACATAGCTTAAATCTTAGTCTTGCATTCATTTACATTAGTTTCAATAATTAAATTTCATTTAGGAATATTTACATCATTCATAGCATAAATTGAATGAAACTTAGCATTTTTGGATCTAATCTCTCTCCTTTTAGGTGAAAAACCCTATAAGAGTTAGAGAGCCTATTGGGTCCAAAAATTTTACGGTTGAATAAGATGATCTTACACTTCCATAGATTGGAAAATGATCTCAGAGGTTAGTTGGAGTGAAATAGTTAATTTTGGAGTCACATTTAAGATATATTAATGATTTTATGGGAAGTGGATAATGACATAATGGATAAGGTATTTTATAGATTGAATTTGGTGAACCTCAAATTATTAGAATCTTAGACTTGGAAACACTATTTTTTTATCTAATCCATATTTAATAGTAAATGAAATCAACCATATAAATATTCTATACAAAAAACCATCTCTTAATTCATTGTATGTTTAATTCTTTTAATAATACTGATATTTAAAATTTATGGCAAGAATTCTTCTAATATCTTAAAACTTTAACATTTTATAGATAAATCTAATTTTTTCTTTTTGTTTTCTTCTAAATAATAGTATTGAGTATTAATTTGTGGATGTACAACTATAGCATCAATTGAAAATTAATGGATAAATGATCAACCTTTTACTCAATCAATTAATATGAATTAATTTTATTTATTATTTGAGCTTAATGTTGTGATTAGATTAAGACTAGAAGGTCCAAAAAAATTACAAAACAACCATTAAGGAAAATGAGGGGCTCACAAGAAGTGAAATTCCCAACAAACTAAAGAAAAAGTTATAACTTAAATAGTCGAACTAGCAAAAAGAAATAGAGAGAAAACACAAACCAAAGACCAAAACTAGACCACATGACACCTATAGGTCTCCCAATAACTTGAGACCACTGATTGCCTTCCACTCTTGAGCCAAGAAGTGAAACTTCTCTTCAAATTATAGGGGGCTTTTTTGCATATTCTTAGTATCCACTGTGGCATCTAGAGCCGCACTGTCCACTGCCTTACCTTTCTTTTGCTTGTGACTATCATCACACCCTTCCTCAACCACCCATTTACTCTGGAACTTCCTTATCTCTTAATGAAAGATATAAATGGTGAGGGTGGTGTCCTTCATAGTCACCTTATTCTCATCAGTTATTACCTACATGTACTACATGGTTTTCTTCCTTTCTCCTATGAATAACATCTAAAACAAAGGAAATTGTGGTGTCCACCTTTTAGCGGATGGAGAAATTTGGGAACAATTTCACTCTTAGTTTATTAAGAAACAAAGATACTTGAACCAAGTGACTCAATTAAGGGAAGGACACACAAGGGGGTTTCCTTAGGTGTGATTAAAATGGGGTTCACCATTAAAATGAAGCTTCAAAGGAGAAATGCAAACTCTAATGCACTAAAACCCAGAAACTTAAAACATGAAATCCGATTACTTAATAGAGATGGACATAAAAGTACTTGGAGGATAGGAGATGTCTAAAAAATATCTAAAAATCCTAAAATTTTCTATTTCTAAAGTGCAATAGGACTCATATGCTAGGTTGGGTAATTGGGAAAAATCTAGAATCTTCTACTGGTAAATTAAGATCTAAAGAAAATTGGTGAAAAGGTGTATATTGGGACTCATACACCTAGAGAGGTAATTTAGTCCCAATATTAGGGTTTGATTGAAATTTTTGTAGCCTTGAGTGATCTTCTACAGCTTTCATCTTCTCTTATCTGCAAGTCTGAAAAGTCTAAATTTTGATTTGTAGGTGAGTTTCAATGAGGATGACAACTTTGCAACATTTTATAACTTTGAAATTTTGGTACTTTTGAAGGCTTCAAATACACTTTTTCTTCACCCTATAAATTTGCAACATACAAAGAGAGGGAAGAAAATGTTGTTTTGTTAGGGAATGGGGGTTTTCCTTGCTCAAAACCCATTTTGGTAATCAAACCCTAATGAGAAGTGAAGTATGAATGAAATGAAACATGAAACATAAGATGAAACAATAGAACCTTGTTTGAAACATTGTAGATCTAGAAAAAAATCATGAAGTGGCATTAAAGGATGTAGATCTTGATCATGATTCTTGATGAAAGATAATTCCCTTGAATAATTGAATTGATTTTGAACAATACATCACAACATTAGCTCAAGACCACATGCATGATGCATGAAGCCTTTAACATGATAATGGATCTTCATTGCTAAAATAATATTCTACAAATATGCCCTTGAATTCCTTCTTGAATGCTTCTGAATACTCTATAATTCTCCTATGAAATCTAATTCTTGACTCAAAATTGCTAGGTGAAACTAAGTGAAATAGCCTTGTATTTATACTTGTTTATGGAAAATTGCCTGAAATTACAACATTACAAGACAACATCAGATCTAGAATAATAAAATAAGACTAAGAATTTTATTTAAAATAGGTCCAAGTTAAAGAAGGACTCATACAGGGTATGTGCAGGATCATCATGAAAAAAGAGGCCCTTAAGTGGCAAAGAATTTAGAAAAAATTAGAGTCAGGAAACATGGCGTAAAAATTTGAATAAGTTATCTATGTTATTTCAAAAATATCTAAGAATAGAATCTGTAGAAAAATCAACGTAGTTTCTAAACTTCTAGGTTCGTTAAAGAAAACAAAAAGTCTATTTGCTGAAAACTTGAAATTTCAATGCAGTGGTACTTAAATTTTAGGGAAAAAATAAGTAGGTGTTTGTCTCACCACCCTAACCACAATAAAATGACAATTTTTTTTTTAAAGATTTTAGATATAAGTATAGGACTCATGCCTCGATGTGATGCATATTTTTTGTAATTTTTTTCCAAGTAAATAATTAATTATGAATTTTTATTACAAATTTTTAAAAAATATAAAAAATTGTATGTCTGACCACCTTAACTTGGTTAAAACTTCATGAAATTCATTTTTTTTTTTAATCTTATAGTATGCAAAGAATGGAATGTGATGCATGTTTTGGATTAAAAAAACGTGATATTGTTTGAAAGCTATAGATTTTTTTCAACTAGCCTATCAATCAGGACTTTAGTCATAATTTGAATAGAAAATGAATAATAATTACTTATTAAATTCAAAGTAAAGAATAATTTATATTTATGGAAATCTAAGAATCTCCTTTAAAAACCCTTTTTCTTTCATCAATTTTGGGTTAAAAAATAGTCATCAGCCATATACCCATCATATTGCCAGTTTTTGGCCCATCATGATCCTACACATACCCTACACCAGTTGGGGCGTATTATCCTAGTGGCTAAAACCTGGGACACAAACTCCAAGAAGTGATATGTTCAATGTCTCATTTAAAATCGGATCCTAAGACCTAGGTGGAGCTGATACACCCAAGGTGGAGTATGAGTCCCAAATCACTAGAACTGGGACAAATAACCCAAAAAACATTTAATTATGATATGTCATTTGTTAAATTTTAGGATTATCCTAGAAATAAATGCATTTAATAATGTGTGTGGATGCAAAATAGGACCAATTAGAGCATATAAAGAAGCCATTTTTTAATAGGTAGGGCCCAAATAAGTGTGAAAATGTAAAGGGATACATTTTCCTATACTACATTTAGCCCCCACTTTAGTGAGACGAGGAACTTAATTCAAACTCGCACTAAGGTAGAAAAATTATCATCTAGAGGGGTCCAAGTGTACCAATGCAGATTGTATAGGATGATTAAGATAAAGGAGGTGGCCAAGCCCACAAGATCCAAGATCCTATATCAAACCAACAAAAGAAAAAAAGGAACACACACAAGATGTATGATATGCAACAAAACAAGATACAAAAACATGCAATGTCAAGGACAAAAAGAAAGAAAAAAAAAAGGGGTGAATCAAGCCCTTAGTGTTTGTCCAACATGATGTGGATCAAGCCTCAACTATTTTTCAAACACAAAGGCTCACTTTGAGGCAACAAAACTTTAGTTTGTTCACTAGGTTAGTATCCAAAAAGGGTGGCTTTGTGAGAAATTCATGGGACTCTGTATAAGCTTCTCATCGTATAATGAGAATGCCATGCCCATGTTTAGGATTTTAATCATACTAACCATACCAAAGATATCCCTCAAATAACTTCAATAGGGTGACACAAATGAAACTTCAAGCTTCACAAGGCCTAACAAGCTATGTTAAGCACTTATGAACATTTATACATGTAAAAGATTGTTCAAAGGGATCTTTTCTTAATTTGTGTAAGGTATCTTCTTAGGGAACATCATTCCTAATTTCTCCAAGAGAATACAAATTAAATAAATATCACTCTTGGAGGAAATCAAACCCAATGAAATCACCAAGAAAAGGACCCATCACAAGAATAAAGAAAACTGCACAATGAAACATGATAGTCAATGTACACCTCCACTTTAAAGAGGGTGCTAACACTATTGCTGTGAGAAATTTCTCTAAAGTAGAATAAGACATGAGAGCTTATTTTAAAAGCCCTAGATGCCAAGTCATATGTTCCCAAATGAAACTACATAATTAATAAGAGATTTCCCCCAAAATGCAGTAACTAAAGATAACTCAATAAATCACATGCGATCTAACCTAAGGCATGTCATCCAACTACATGCATTTTCATGAATGAAAAATTTAGAAAGCCTAGATGCATATTAACTAATGCAACACCTAATGTAAATTTGATGTAAGCTAGATCTAGGAATATGATTCCAAATTTGAAATAACGTATTCTAAGGTAAATTTCACTAAAACGAAACAACAGAAATAGGGTAATCCACCTTTTAGGAGATGGAACACTAGGGTTCAACCCTATTTCACTAAAGTTTCACTCAAGGATTCCTTAGAGATCTCAATCCAATGATAGAATGAGAGAGATATCTACAATAGGGTATTTTAGGGTATGATCAAAGATTAAAAGGGGCTCACCACCAATCTAGGGCTTGGAAAGACTAGTAACATGCACGATTTAATGAAAAAACCCAATGTTATGTAAAACCCAAATGAATGATCTAGAAATGAATGCAAATCAGAAGAGAAAACTAAGAAATAATCGAGGCACACCTGGAAACTTGTAATAGCTTGGAAAAGGGTTTGAAATGCCAAAAATGATGAATTTAATGCATAGTGGGACTCATATGCTAAGCTAGGTGATTTAGTCCTAGATTAGGGTTTTTGGGAAAGAAAGAAATCTAGTAACGATCAGTCTAGAACCCTTGAAATCTGAAAAATTCACTATATTGGGACTCATACACTAGAAGTGGTGTATCAGTCTTACTCAAAATTTTCAAAAAGTCAAAGTCTGAATCTACTCTTCTATCTTTGCTCTTTCTTCCAATCTTGATTTTTTGGTCTGAAATTTTAAATTCTTCCTTGTAGGTGTCTTTTAGTGATCTTGTAAATAAGGTGACAACTTTGGAAACTTTGAAAGCTTTGCAAATTCTTCCAATCTTTATATTAAATTTTTCTTCAATCTAGATATGCAAACCACACACTAAATAGGGGGGAAAATGCTATTTTGTTAGTAGAAAGGGGTTTTCCTTAGTCGAACCCCATTTTTGTAATAAAACCTTGAAATGAAATGAAATATAAAAGAGGAATAATGAATGAAAAAATATGTAATGTTACAACTCACCAAATCCTTGAATAAGATACTGCAAACATGTATGAAATGGCTAGCATGAATGTGAATCTTGAATCTTTCTTTATTGATATGAATCTTGACTTGAATGCTTGCTAGAATCATAAAACCCTACATCACAAATTTTAGCTTCAAAACAAACATGATACATGATGACTTTGACATGATGCTTGATAAACACTCTTGAAGGCTTTTGTAAACTCTTGAATGCTCTTGTGAACTTAAATTTTCTATGAGGGTGCTTATTCAACTTGCTAGGTCATTTGATTGCTTGGTAGGAGAAAATTTGTGAAATAACCTTGTATTTATACTTGTTTATGTCAAATTTCCTAAAATTACAACACTACAAGTTGACATTAGATGTAGAAGAATAAAAGCCTACCAAGAATTTGAATTTAATTTAGGTCTTTAAACTAAGTTGGACTCATACCCCAGTTGGGGCATATGAGTCCCACTAGGCTAAGCTTGGGACACATTTTTCAAGAAATGCTTAGATAAATGTGAAATCTAGATTGGGACCCTAAAACTTAGGTGGGACTCAAATTCCCAAGGTGGCATATGAGTCCTTGATCACTAAATTTGGTCCTTACAATCCAAAGACACATGAATTATTATTAGATGTTGGTCAAGATTAATCTCAAAAAGATGCATTAAATAAGGCTTGTGGATGCAAAATAAGACCAATTAAGGCATAAAGAAGCCTAGTTAAATATTAAAAACCCTAGATTAGTGTGAAAGTGTAAAGGTACACTTTAAAATACCCTAAATAAGGAACAATAGCTTCATTTAGTTCACAATGGCCCAAGACCCAATGTGAACTTGTTAAACACATTACAACACTAGAATCAAGGAAAAATTAAGCTCAATTTAATAGGGAGGGCCCTAACAAGTGTGAAAAATGAAGAGGGACACATTTTCCATCACTATAGTCTAGATTTGTTGAATGATGAGGATAGACTTAAAAATTTCACAGGTGAGTCAAGCAAGAGTTTCAAAGCATTTGTGGCTAGAGGAAACTATAAGAACTATAACAAGAATAAATCATATGAAAATCAAAATCAAGGGACTCAACACATAAATAATAATAGACAATGGAATCAATCAAGGGATAATTAATAGTGACATGTTCTTTGAAAGGCACAAAATGAATGGAAAAATATAAAAGTTTGTTCTAAAAGAGAAAAATATATCACATGTTATAATTGTGGAGAAGAAGGGTATAAAGGTGATCAATGACCTAGGAAATCATATGTAGGAAGAAAAATAAAATATTATCAAACAAGGAGATCAAATTTTTCCCAAGAAGAGGGTGATCATAATATAATGATAGCCTCTTTGGATACCGAAGGAAATATAAATAACACATGGTATATTTATTTAGGAGCTAGCCAACATATGACATGATAAAAAATTATTTAATTCTTTAAAAGAAATAAAAGTTGCAAGGATAATTCATTGGGATTATAAATATTATGAAATTTAATGAAGAGGTCCCATTGCAATGAAATGATGTGATGGTAATAATTTGGAAGTAAAAAACATAAACCTTGTACCTAAGTTAATCAAAAATCTTGTCTTAGTGAGTCAAATAACTCAACATGGTTATAAAGTGGTGTTTTATTTAGATATGTGTCTAATCAAGAACATTAATGATGGATTCAAAAGTATGGAAACATGAGTTGAGAATGATGGTGTCTATAATTTTTTAGCATCTGTTGACAAAAAATATTACATTACTACAAGTTCCTTTGTAAGTGAGTTATGGCATCAAATATTTGGTCACTTAAACTATCAAAGTTTGTCTATGCTTTCAAAGATGAATATGGTTGATGGAATACCATTATATGGTTGGAAAAAAACATATAGAAGTCCATCACCATTATGTAAAGCATCTAATACAACAACAAGTGGTTCATCTTCGGTATTACAAATCAGAGTATCAAAGAGCTCATCTATTTACCAAGGATTTGTATGAAACTAAGTTTGCATATCTTAGAAGTCTTTTACGCTTGCGATAAGTTACATGAATATTTGATGGTTTTCATTCAAGGGGGATTGATGTGAATGTCTACCATTGTAATATTGAATAAATAATTGTAAATGGGTACCTAACAATACATTAGGATGGGACCATCTTTTCTAGATTATGGTAGGATATTTAATGTAATTAGTATAATTAATTTATGGGTGGATGTTAGAATAAATTAATTATGAAGCATATTTTTCATAGACCAATTGATATAGCCACCTATAGTCATCCTATACCATCCACACTACTTCTCTGACCTATCTATCATAAATATTTAAGCCAACTTCTTGATACAATATTTCTAGAATTTATTGTGCATTTATCTATAAATCAAATTCTTGAGCTTGTAATCTTTGTGCTCCTTTATTGGTCTATTCTCAATTTGTGTTATATTTTCATAGGGTGCAAGGACACTCTACATAGAAATATTTTTGAAAATTTGAAAATATTAATGTGTGTTATATTGTTTAAGTGTTTTACTAAGTGATAGTGAATGTCTGACAGTGAATAAGTTTTCAAATTTTGATAAATTTGTGATTGTGTAATGCAAAATGAAAGTATGCAAGAAATTTTCAAAATATACAACCAATAAATGCAATTCAAAAATTTACTAACCCAAATGCATGAAATCTAGAAATAAATATATTTATGTCTTTTGAAATAGAAATAATTTACTTTTTAACCTTTTTTACTATATGCAAAGTGTCTAAATGTCTTCCTTGTACACTTTTATATTTTATTTCAGATCTAATATGACATAATGCAGATGTGTAGATGTAATTAAGATGTAGATTTGACTTATGGTGGCTTAAATTAATCCTATTTGAACGTTTAATGTAATATGGTATGATTTTTTTTTAATTTTTCAATACCTTTTCATGAAATTATGGATTTCTAAATGATGTTCACAAAAGATAATGCAATATTAACCTCAACTCTAAGAAGATATGCTTCAGATTTTAGAAGGTATCTAATGAAAATTTAGTCAAATTCACCAAAATATTAAGTTGGAAAAGGTGACCCCGGATCTAATCACTAGACCAATGCCTTTTTCAAAAGTAATAATGATGTGTATGAGGGTCCACCTGAATGTTGCAAAAATTTAGATCTACCAAGAGCTATGAATCTAACTAACAATCAATCTTCCCTTGGAATTGAATTCTGATGATTTGAGGTTTGGAATTGGATTGTTGATGTGATGCAATGATCTAACTATGTAAACTATGAAAATTCAATTCTCTAATGTGAATAATGACAAGCTGAGAACACATAGACAAATTTAAGCTTTAAGAAATTAGAAGGAAAGCACTGATATAGTTGGGGTTTAATATGAGTTGATTCTAAGTGGTCTATGGTGCAAGGATGCCCTAGATTGAACACCCGGATCTTGAAACTATGTTCACAACCTTGAGGTCTCTCCTTTAAACTTTTTCCTTCTAGGTTTAGTTGTTAGATCTTTGTTTTTTATTAAGAAAATGTAGATTCTGTATCTTTCCAACTTGTAGAGCTAATGAGTAAATAATATTCAATCACTCTCCAATTCACCTTTAGTTCTACAACCTATACACATGAAAGTATGTGAAGGGTTATTCCATATAATGGATTTCCTTATTTAAACCCCATGGTCATATTTATACCTCTATAATGGAAAATTTGGTTATTATTGTCACTCAAAGTTGTACCCTTGCTAAGTTGTAGAACTTATCACTTTAGGGAAACATGGGAACATTCCTAGGTTGTGGGTTACCTAAACTTGGAATGGATCTCCAGATAAGGTTGGCTCCTAAACGGTAATCGCCTAATTAACTACTCTAAAGAATTGTAGAGGAAAAGGGTAAAAGGAAACATAAACTAAAAATAATCTAAAACACTTTTGATAAAGGTGATGGACCAAACACTAAGACCTATCAACACAACTTACATACACAGTTCAAACAATGGTAGAGTTTTGCTTACACAACTCAAATTTTGTATGTTTCTTGCATAAATGTTTCACAAGAAGGGTTTAATGCTAAATTTTTAAAAGGGAATAATTTCCACAACTAAAAGAATTTGCATCCTTAACGTAGCTTATAACCTACAAAATACATACTCTTTTGTAAAAGGTTCTAACATGAGACAAAACTACAAGGAATCAAATAATATTCACAAGTAATCTTATCAATCAAATAACATGTACACAATAAAATAGAAAAATGAGAAGGAAAAATAACTAAATTTCATTGATATTCAAGGTACTCACTAGTATACATGTAAAAAGAGTTATAGAAAAATGTAGTATATCTCCCAAGGACTCCAAAAAGTTACTAAGTACAAAAGTAGAGCATAGTCATAACTAACTTCATGAATTAATAGTGAAGTAACTGGGTATGTGTAGAATCATGATGGGCCAAAAAGTGGAGATATTATGGGTATGTGTAGGGTATGTGGCTGACAACATTTTTTTTACCCAAAATTGACGAAACGAAAAGGGTTTTTAAAGGCTATTCTCAACTTTCCACCAATATAATTACGAGTAAAGTCTTGATCGATAGGCTGATTAAAAAACATCTATTCTTTCAAAAAGTATCACATTTTTTGAAACCAAAACATGTGTCAATTCTCTACTTTGCATAATATAGGATTAAAAAAAGAAAAAATAAATTTCATGAAGTTTTGACCAAGTTAAGGATGTCATACATATGAGTTTTTATCTTTTTTTAAATTTGTAATAAAAAAATCATAATTAATTATTTACTTGGAAAAAAATTACAAAAAAATATACATCACATCCAAACATGAGTCCTCTACTTATATCTAAGATATTATTAAAAAAAACTAATATTTTATGGTGGTTAGGGTGGTCAGACAAACACCTACTTCTTATTTTTTGCCTAAAATTTAAGTACTACTACATTGAAATTTCAAATTTTCACAAAATATGTTTTTATTTTTTTAAATAAACCTATTAGTTTAGAAACTAAACTCAATTTTATATAGATTCTATTCTTACATAATTTTGAAATAATATAGATAACTTATTCAAATTTTTACATCAAGTTGGCTATCTCTAATTTTTATAATTTTTTTGCCACTTAAGGGCCTTTTTTTTCCATGATGATCCTACACATACCCAACTATATCCACTCATCTCTCCAAAATACACCAAAAAGGGTCCTATACCCTTCTTGGTTGTATGCAACAATAAAGCCAAAAATATAGCTCCTAAATCTCCTCCAAAAAGGCTCCAAAATGCTAAAAAAGGTCAAGTTTGACCAAGTCCACCATAAAGGCACCCCAAAATTGCTCCAAGTTTCTCCAAAAGACTAAAACTTTATCAAAATAGTCTCCTATATTCATGGAACATGTTTTTTAACCTCCTCAATCTCCCCTACATATGCTCTCAACTCAATCATAAAGTCCCAATTATATCCCTTGACCCATTCTTGAAAGCACATGCTCTTATCTGCAACAAATATAACATTTAAAGTGATTTATAAATCATCACTTAAGTAATTTTTTTTACATTTGGAATTTTCTTTACATTTCAAAAATAAAGGTCATGATTTAGCCATATTTTGAAAAGGCATCAAGGCATAAAAGATACAAGTCTTAAAGGGGGGTTGATATTTGCAAAACAAAAATGCAAAGGAAATAAAAAAGCCAAGGCATACAATAACATTGTATTAGTTTGAAAGAATTTAAAAAAGAAAAAAGAAAAAGCCTCTACCTAATCAACCAATGTTTAGGGTTAAGAAACCCTAAAATAAGAAACTAAGAGCACATTTCCATTTGCATTTCCACCTGTGTTGGGTACCGCTATAGTTTTCTGTGAAAAATTTGCATCATTGCCTTTGTCTTTGAATGAAAATATGAATTTGAGCTCTATTTTTCAAAAGAAAAGAGGATGTCGTTTATTGTTTTCATGTACAAAAAATTGAATTCTTTAATCCACTATTTTTTGGGCCTTCAAAAATCAATATCATGGGTTACCATGAAACCCTAGGCTCTTTGCTTGCTCTTTCAGTTTTGAAGGTATAATTCATGTCATGACTTCATCATTAAGTAGTTTTCTTTTTATTTCTTATGTATTCGATTGTGATTCCATGTAGTAGTGACCAATGGCATCATAATCACCTTTGTCATGAAAATATTGTGCAAGATCATAATATGAAGGAGATTTCATGAGACACAAGACAGTTGAAACAAGAGTTATCACAGTGAAAATTGAAACAATAAAATGTTTCCTCGTGAAAGAAAAAATGGTTTGCTAAATGATTCAAAACCCTTGCATAGTATGCGTATAAACCAAATAATCTACACATCTTTTCCATTCCTTCATGAACACTACCCTTTTCCCTTTGGAAACCCTCTTCATCCTTATGTATGCTTTTAGAGCAAATACAACCTAAATTTTGGATTCCTTCATGATTTTTTGTTTGGCTTCTCTCCACATGATGTATATCTATCTTTGTAGTAATTGAATTGGCATGAAGGAAATGTTTCTATTACATTTTGAGCATATACATTTGGTTCTTGATAAAAAATGAAGGAAAATGAGATATTTGATTGTATTATTCTATATTACATTTTTGACCAATGGAAGGAAAAGAGTTTTTCATTCTTGGTATTACTGCTATTCTATCATATACATGTTTAGATTGAAATTGTCATTCTTAATGATTCTCATAAGAATTTGATTGTCCTTGATTCCCACTTATCATTTTGTTGTGTCATTTTTTCATAGGACTGTACTAGTCAAATGAAAATTGTCACTTGCTTTAATATAGAAAATGACATAGGGTCAAGATTGTGTAGACTACAATTGACTAAACATGAACTATCATCTACTCATCATGCACTTGCAAAGACTACTACCTTGTAAGTTACGAGTTTTCCTAATATTTTGAACCCAATTGTAAACATGTTCTTTATTTTCAATGAACATGTTACTACATGTATAGAAATAGGGTTGTCTCTTTGCATATGACTGCCCATTGCTCTTTAATGGGTGTGAGTGTGTCTTAACTACACATTCTTGTACCGTTCACTGAAATCATTTAACCTCCTTATCATTATTTACTACCTTTCATGATGCATACCAATGTCTCCCTTATATATTGGTGACTACTAAGATTGTGAATCTTCATGATTGTGTACATCATGTCCACTAAGGACTGTCTAAACATGCTAATTAGATTCCTCACATAGTTGGGTTATCCTCCTGTTGTATGTAATGGTGATCATGAATGCACTTGGTGATTCTTGTTAGTGTTTCAATAGCTTATAAGACTGTCTACTAGGAAAACATTCCTTTTGTATTTGTGACCCTTTATGAATTATCCCTTGCATTACAATGAGATATATTTTCAAATTTTCTTCACTATTAAACTTGATTGCTAAGTATAATGAACATTTCCTCTTCACACATAAATTATTCCTCTTTATGCAAAACATCAGGGAACTTTTTTTGACCATATTTTGTATCATTCTTATGTTGATAACATATTTCCCTTATTTTTGGAGCAAACCTCCATTAATAAGGTGTCTATCTTTTATCAATATCACTATGACCAAAAAAGGATGTATTACATGATCATGTATTGCTGAAAGGATATGAAAGAAAAGTAGGTATTCAATAAGCTGCTACAATACTTCATGAAAAATGAAAATAAACTTAGTTATGCTTTATTTTTTATCATGGCTAGTGCTATCCTAGATTTGAAAGTGAGCTAAATCTGATCACTTTCAGCTACAACTCTAGATTCAACTTTTTCTTTGATTGCATCCTAATGCTTGGGTGCAAGCATGACCTATGGAGCTTCAATGGCCTCCATACTAGCTAAAAATCTGATAGGAAAACCTTTTGAATAGATAAAAATTGGACTCTCATTGCTGCATTCTTCTCTTTCTTCCTATTTTTCATTGTTGTACTGCTTCATGGGTAAGTTTAGACTAGAGAGAAGAGAATTTGAATGGTTAGAAATAGTAGTATTACCTTCATCTTGCATAATAAACTACCATGTTGATTCTTCCTCCATGTTCAATGAACCATACTCTTCCATTAGGAAAATAGATAGATCATCAAAGATATTAGCTCTTGGAAGTCTCTTAGGAACAGCTGGTTCAAACTGAAAATCCTCATTATCATTCAAGGATTCACACTTCAAATCAATATTTTCTTCTTCAATGAAGGAAAGAAAATGTTTAAACAATGAAGTAGCCTCTAGAATGAAACTTTCAACTGATATATCAACCTCTAGCTCTTTTGTATATTATAAAGGAAGCTCCTCCAACCAGCTAAGAACTCACAAATTAGGTTCATGAGAAGTTTCTCGACCTAAGAGAATGCACTTCTCTTTATCAAGACCATATTCCTAATGTTGCTTTAGTACTTGTTCAAGCTTGTGAACCTATTTTTGTAATTCATCATGATTGTCAACTTCTTCTAACAGGTTTGGTTCCTTGTTATCCAACTTTGAAGAAAACTATTCAATTATGTTTGTGTGCATCTCATCATAAAGCTCAAAGTTAGCTTTCTCATTCATAACATGTGTGAAGATATCAAAGCTCATACCTTGGGAAATGATGTTAGGTTCAGTTTTGTGCTCTTTATCATGATCCAAGGCTCCATTATCATACTAATTGTCATCAATCAACAACTCACCATAATGTTTGATGCCTTCTTACTATTTTGAAACCACTATTGGTGTGATCAAATTCACACCTTCTTCATCAAGCTAAATAAAAGAAGGTAACTCATCATTCCAAACCATGAAGTACTCTTTGTCATAATCCAATTTCACCTTTTCATCTCACTAACCTCTAGCCTCCTCCATAGTGAGTGAGTTGTACTAATCAAGGTTTTTCTCTTCTTCTTTCTCTTCAAAAGAAGGTTCATCTGTTTTTATGCTTAATACATTAAACCTCGAAACCCCTTCCTCAAAGAAAGGGTTTGGAAAAGAAAGTGTTGAATCTACTTCTAACTTTTGAGCTTGAAAAAGAATTAGCTTCATTTGAAAATGAATTAGTGTTGATGAGAGAAAACCTGATGAGACACCTCCTCCTACTGCATTTGATACTCTTGTTCTCTCTTGATTTCATTCAACTATTTTGTGAAATAAAGCAATATACTTCTAATATTTGCAATCTCCATTTCTTCATTATTTTGGATCTAGTTAGGAATGCAGTATTATTGACTTGGAATTAAATAGCCTTCTTGAGATTGGTTGTAAGAATGGGTAGGCTTCCAAGAAGATTAAGAAGGGGTGGGTGGGTGGAAAACCTAATAAGCTTGTTGGTAGCTTGCTATCACAGGGTCATTCAGAATAAAACCATCAAGTTGTTCTATGTGATAAGAGGGCATATAGGTTGGATTTTCATGGAATGGAGTTGAAAATAAATATTGACCATGAAAATTTGACATATTAAAGCATTAGAAACTAGAAAATTTATTGGAAATATTTCTAAAATGAAATCAAATAGATTTTCCTTTTTTATGAACTAAACATACCAGCACCTAGTCTACTTCAACTAGTATATTTTGATCTTAGAGTCACCAAATATGTAGATTTCAACCTCTTACAGGTCTGAAAATTGTTGGTTGCATATCAAACCAACAATAACATGTAATTTCTTGAACTTTCCTAACTCGACAGTCCCACTGTGCATGCCAAAAATTGTTGTCTCTCAAAGTTGTACCCTTCCTAAGTTGCAGAACTTAGAAATTTGGAGAAACATGAGAATATTCCTAGCCTATGGGTTACCTAATCTTGGAATGGACCTTCAAATAAGGTTGGATCCTAAATAGTAATCACCCAATGAACTACTCTAAATACTTGTAGAGGAAAAGGGTAAAAGGAGACATAAACTAAAAATAACATGAAATTTTCTTGATAAAGGTGATGCACCAAACACTAAGACCTGTAAACACAACTTACATACATAGTTAACAATGAAAAATCTTTTCTTACACAACTCAATTTTTTAATGTTTCTTGCATAAATGTTTCACAAGAAGGTTATAATGCTAAACTTTTAGAAGGAAATAAATTCCATAACAGTTAGAAGCATTTGTATCCTTAACACAACTTATAACCTAAAAAATACATATTCTTCTACAAAAGGTTCTAACATGAGACAAAACTACAAGGAATTAAACAAAATTCACAAGTAATCTTATCAATCAAATAACATGCACACAATAAAGCAGCAAAATGAGAAGGAAAAATAATTAAATTTCATTGATATTCAAGGTACTCATTGGCATACATGTCAAAAGAGTTACAAAAAAATGTAGTATACCTCCGAAGGACTCCAAAAATTCACCAAGTATAAAAATAGAGCATAGTCAAAACTAACTTCATAAATGAATAGTGAAGTGACTATATCCACTCATCTCTCCAAAATCCCCCAAAAAGTGACCTATAACCTTCTTGGTTGTATGCAACAATAAAGCCAATAATATAGCTCCTAAATATCCTCCAAAAAGGCTCCAAAATTCTCAAAAGGTCAAGCTTGACGAAGTCCATCATAAAGGCACCCCAAAAATGCTCCAAGTTGCTCCAAAAGATTTCAAAATGATCAAAACAATCTCCTATATTCTTGGCACATCTTTTTTAACCTCCTCAACCTCCCCTATATGCTCTCAACTTAGTCATAAAGACCCAATTACATCCCTTGACCCATTCTTGAAAACACATGCTCTATTTTGCAGTAAATATAACATTTAAAATGATTTATAAATCATCACTTTAATAAATATTTTTTACATTTTGAAATTTGCTTCACATTGCAAAAATAAAGGCCATGATTCAACCATATTTTGAAAAGTTATCAAGGAATAAATGATACAAGTCTTAATGGGGGGTTTATCTTTGAAAAGCAAAAATGCAAAGGAAACAAAAATCCAAGGCATACAATACCATTGTATTAGGTTGAAAGAATTAAAAAAAAAAAACAAAGGAAAAAGCCTCTCCCTAATTGACCAATGTTTAGGGTTAATAAACCCTAAACCAAGAAACTGAGAGAACATTTTCATTTGCATTTCCACCTATGCTAGGCCCAACCATAGTTTTCTATGTTGGAAATTCAAGGATTTCCTACAATTTTCATCTTTAGGTAAGATACTATGTACGAAATCTTTGCATCCTTGCCTTTGCTTGTGAATGCAAATATGAATTCAGCCTCTATTTTTGCAAAATAAAAGAGGAGGTTGTTTATTGTTTTGTTTTGCAAAACACTAAATGTGTTAATCCACTATTTTTTGGACATTCAAAAAAAAATATATGGGTCACCATGAAAACTAGGTTCTTTTCTTGCTCTTTGAATTTTGAAGGTTTGATTCAAGCTATGACTTCATCATTAAGCAGTTCTATTTTGATTTCTTCTATATTCCATTGTGATTCCATGTATTATTGACCAGTGGCATCATAATCACATTCACCATGAAAAGATTGTGCAATATCATAACATATGAAGGAGATTTTGTGAGACATTGGACAATTGAAACAAGAAAATTCTACCTCGTGAAAGAAAAACTAGTTTGCTAAATGATTCAAAACCCTTACATAGTACGCACATAAACAAAATACTCTACATATCTTTTCCATTCCATCATGAACATTGTGTGAGGTAAAATATGTAAGTAATAAAACCACACAATAAATGAAACATTATATTAGAGAATTCAGATAACATTTTAATCGAATTGAAACAAACTCTTTAAATTTTCCCATTGTTCTCCATCTCCAAGGATTCATCAAATCATAATGGCTCTCAGATTGTATATGCACTATGACTGTTAGAATGACAACATGAAGAACGAGATGCTAGAAAATGTAAGAAATATATTCCTACACGATTGATTGCTATATGATATGTTGTAGATGATTGTGCAAAGATAATGACAATTATATGATATTGATAATGGAAATGCTATGATGCAACTACATAAATTAAGATGCAGCTAATGCTAAAGCCATAATTCTAAACTAAATGCTTCTAAAATGCTAATTTCTCAAATTTCTAAATGCTCACAAATGCTCTAATGAAAATTATGTAGAGTAAGATTTCTCAAACTTGAGATCTTTTTTCTATAGAATAAGGCTATATTTATAGATTTTCCAAATAGTATTCTAATGTGGCAACAACCAACAGTCTAGATTTGATTTGGATAGATAGATGGTGGAGGATGAGGAAGTTGGAGAGAATCAAGGAGAGTGTTCCCTTTAGTAAAACAATCTACCAAGTGTTAGGAAGAATAAATGGAGGAAGAGAGGCAAGTGTCCCAAGTTTATTTCAGAATTTGTTGAAGATAATGCTTAAATAAATAGTTGACATAATCAATTTGTTGAGACACAAGATGAGGTGGAAAGAGGAAAAGCTATAGACATGTGACTAAATTCAAATTTAGTAAGAAGATATTAATTAAATAAAAAAAACTATTTGAATTTTTTTATTTAATTAAGATTAGAAGAATATGATTTAAGATAGAAGAATTAGAAAGTGAACTATATAAATAAATATTTCTATTTATTTATAAGTAGATGAATTAAAAGGGGTTTTTTAATTAAATAACTTTTATTGAAATAATTGTTTATCTAGACCGATTTTAGGTGTATACATTTTTCCCCTCTTTGAAGTGACGTGTTTACACATTGCCTTAAAGAAAAAATTACTATGCTAACAAAAAAAATTGATATGCCCCAGATGCTGATTTTTGAGTGATGATGGATATATGCCCCCTAGGGAGATAAATCGATGAATTTTTGAATTTTAGGATTTTTTTTTGAATTTTTTGAATTTTCTAATTATTTTCAAAATTTCAAGATGGTGATTCTAATCCAAACCCATCGATTCAAGTGAGTTTGATGTCACAGCTGCTCAACTATGTATACACCTTCGGTAAATACCCTGGAAAATAATTTTGAATTTCATTTTTCCTAAATTTTCCATGTTTAAAATTTTGTTTTTTAAGACTTTTAGTCTATTTAGGCTCTTATGTAGCACATCTGGTGCCTGTTTTGGAGCATATAGACTTTTCGCGCATAGGGTCAAATTTTTACCACATTTAGTCAAGCTTGTAGCACATTGATAGCGTGTTTTGGTGCATTAAGAATTTTGGTGCATACAAACATTGTTTTGGTACATCGGTGAATTTTTCGAATGCATCCATGTTTTTAGCACATAGAAATATTTTTTTAGCACACCTATACTAGATTGATGAAATTTTGATTGAATTCTTTGATTTTGATGATTGTTGATCATGACAGTCGATGTTTTGATGTTGTTTGATGATGTTGATAGATTAGATGATGATTGATATCATGATAGGTGAGATTCAGTGATGGGATGATGATAATTTCACTCATGATAGGTGAGGATCAATGATAGTCTAATGATAATTGACCTCATGATAGTTGAGGATCAATGATAAACACTCATGAGATGTGATCAAAATCTCATCACAGTTGATTAGATTGATAGGTTGATTGATAAGATTGTTGATTTGTGATATGCTATTATGATAGGAGCCTTTGATAGTCCTTCCATGTCAAGAATATTTCCCAAAGTCTTGGGACTTGATTCCACATCTGGTGTAGGCTGATTTAGATGTGATTGGATGATGTGGGTTGACTTCTCTAATAAATATTCCCTAGCATAAGATTAACAAGGGACCACAACACATTTCACTTAGCCACTGACAAGATGATAGTCACACTAGAGGATGTTTATCATATTTTAATGATTTGTGTTGTTCACAAGCTAGTTGTGTATGATTCCACAGAGCAGGGAGGTATCGATGCATTAAGGAGAGTTTTCAAGGATGACTAGATTTATCAATATGAGATTCCATGGAGGGAGATGCTTGATGTATATGGGACACTACCATGTGCTCTTGCTAGGTTTATCAGAGGTTTTCCATGTCTCGATCACAAGTCAAAGGGACTGTTAGTTGGTTGGTGCTAGATTCTAGAGAGCATGATTACATAGGGGATCAGATATGCCTAGGGATCCTACATGATAGCACACTTGTATCTTGATCTTCATCAGGTGGTGTACCTTAGAGTGTCTTGTTTGTCTGAAAGGGTTACATTGCTACAAATATGGGTGTGGGAGCACATAGCTATCACTAAGCCTATTGTAGATAGACAACATCCAATTGGGAGGCCTTAAATTCAAGGATGTATAGGCCCAGTTGTCTAGCATAAGCTGGGAAAAATAGAGTACTAGCAGAGGGTGTTGGATGATCTAGATTCTTTTACATGGAGACCCTATTTAGACTACGAGTAGTGGTCAGAGGATGACACTGAGGTGTTGTATGTGTGCACTATGAGGTACCTGATTGGGAGGACTCAATTTTTGATTGAGATGTTTCTAGTAATGATAGTGATCTGATAGTATGGAAGAGTATAGGGTATGCCCCAGGGAGTGTCTTTAAATGCACGTAGATGAGTGGGTATTCTAGAGTGGGGACCTTCACTATCATACAATACGGTGGGTCAAGAGTATAGGGGTTTATAGCCAATTTTATGGGATTATCATCTAGAGATTATAGAGGTTGCAGTGTCACAGGAATATGCCCATTATTTCTTTGCACATCCTTTCCCGAGGATATCTAGTCTGGACAAGCCAATACCTACATTAGATGATGATCAAGCACTAAGATGGAGGGGTGGAGTTGGCGATGATGAGGAGGAGGGAGAGATAATTGATGAAATATATGATGGAGATGGGGATGGTGGAGATGGAGATAATGGCAGAGGTGGAGGTGGCCCAGTGTTGGATGTGCGAGTGTGTCAGAGGAGGAGATCTTTGGTTGATGTGCACAACAACATATTCAGATTCATTTTCTCTCTTAGTAGTAATAAACATAGATAGCTATTTTATAGGCCCAAGTACAAACATTACAAGGTCATTTGGCACATATACAAGGTTAAATATAAGCACAAACACAAGCACATGCCTAGGAATAGGCACAAATTGCTACTTTGACAATAGAGAGAGATGCATCCAAACAATGGTGTGAGTAGGTAGAGCCCCTAGCAGAGAGATTGGAGAGAGTGGCCGAGAGTACCTTGACATTGGATATGCTTAAGGAGGTAAAATGTGTCACCTGAGAGGTAGAGTATTACCAGGGATGATATCATGAGGTAGTACCTCCAGAGCAACAGGTCAATTATGCTCAATCAACCGGTGCCAGATCAAGATGGAGCCACTCACGGATTACTAGCAAGGATGTGACTAGGCCACCTCACAGAGATCTTTGTGTAGGGTCATTAGGTGGTGCAACAAGAGGTGTAGTGGGGCCAACAATGTCTAGGGGGAGCAGCGCTCCTAATTTGGTTATATTTGATGTACTTGAGACATGATGTATATGTTGATTTAGCTGAGACATTGATGATTTACTGCCACTTTTATATTGTATCTCTCTACATGTTTGGACATTATTATTTTGAGATTTATATGATATTTAGTGATGACTAGTGATCAATATGGTATATATATGCTTTTATGATGGATGTTTATGATGAATGCATTTAATTTTCATTCTATATGCTATGTGATGTTTATATGCTTATGTTATGAATATTTGTGGACACAATGATGAAATGATAATGTATGGATGATAATTCTATATGTTTTATGGAAGATGCTTTTATGCTATATGGGATGGATTTGATTATGCAAATGATATGTAATGCACTTCATTTTTGTATCTTCTAATGCAAATATTATGATGTGATGCCTAGATGGATGAATGATATGATAATGCTTTCTAATGTATGGATGATGTAATTTAATGATTATGGAACTATATGAATGATTTGTTTTTGTTAATTTCAAATGTAATCAATCCATTAATGAGAGAGAACATCATTGCAAAATATTTCTAGCCTTTGGAAAATCTATAAATGCAAATGCAAAACTAATATGGATGCAATCTATTTTAACCATGCAAATCTAAATATGCAAATGTTGTCATTGTACTCAACCAATTTTTCATGCTTTTATCATCATTGAGCCTTTGAATTGTTGAAATTTAGTACAAGAATTGATGGTATAATTAGACCATGATGACCTGAGCACTACTTCCATGACTTTTAATATTGCAAGTTAGCACAAGCATCTAGGTATAATTGAATCAAGATGACCTGAACATTTCTTGCATAAACAAACATGAATTAATCCTATTCCTATGCAAATCTGGAATGTCATTAGTGATACTTTGTAGAGCACGTCTCTTGAAAATTCACATATTATTAATGATCAACTCACAGATAATAGACAAAGAAAATATCATACTCCATCCTGGATTCTCTAGTTCATGACATCCTCGAGTTTCTCTAGAATAATGATCACAAAAATCAAAGATACAATAGTTGAACAACCATGCTAAGGTGATAGAACCATGATTCAAAATAATATCATCCATTTAGATTTAGTGTTTGTTTGATTGATTTTACTATTGATTTGGATGGTTGATTTTTGAAAGATTTCATGTATGTTTAATGTTGAGTTTTGTTGTGATCTTTGCATTTTCTATGTTTTTCATAATATTATTTTTCATGTTCATTAAAGCCCCCAAATTTTATTGCCCCCACTAAGTTCAGGATTTTTCCTCCAAGCTAGGGTGAGACATGACCACAATGTTGGGATATGTACATTAAGGTTTTATGATGATAGGAATAATGATGAAGAAATAAAATGGTCGACACATGCTCAAATAGATGGAAAAGCTAATCTATCACAAATAGCGTGTATTCCTAGGTTTTTACTACTTATTTTTAGTGTACTTTTTTAGATTTTATGATTTTTTTCTTTTTTTTTTGTATTTTTTTTAGTTTTTCTTTTTTGATTTTTTTAATTTTCTCTCCTTTTTTTGTATTTTTTTTTTTGTATTTTTTTGATTTTTTTGTTGTCACCAAGACACTTGTTTGCTAGGTTTTCATCAAGGTGACCCTTTTTTTAGAAAATTTTCCTAGTTTTTTGTATTTTTTTAGGACTTTTTCCTATCTCTCTAAAGTTAAATGTAGATTTTATGCTTTCCAGGTTTGTAGATTGCCTCGACAATGCCTCAATCTTGTTTGGATGACTGTGCTAGATGAAAGGACCTAATCAGAATGAGGAATACAAGTGGCAAGTATGAAGGATGATAGATGTGATAGATGAAAGAGGCTATGATAGGACCCCTAATGTGCACACTATGTGGGTCATTAGGCTTTAGCCAAAAAGGTGCTTGGGAAACCAATGAGTTATAGTACGTGAAGGGGTCACAATTAAAAGACACATTGAAAGACATCACCAATGGAGCTGTAATGATATGACGGATATGTGAACATGGATGGGTGGAATGGCATATATGGTATGAGTGAAAGTAACCTAGATGGAGACCTTAGATCAAAATTTTCTTTCTTTGGTTTTCTTACTTGATAGATGTCCTTAGTGCTTTTTGATGTAGAGGCATGTTTGGAGATCAAATTTCGCTTGCTCGCACTTTTGACTTTTATTTTTTATTTTTCCAATAGATTTTTGTTTTGGCTAGGGGACTTGTCTTAATATTATTTTATTTTTTTATTTTTCCAATAGCTTTTTATTTTGGCTAAGGGACATTTATTGATCTTCTTTTATTTTTTATTTTTCCAATAGCTTTTTATTAAATGTCTAAAGGAGTTTTCTTGATATTCCTTTCTTTGCAAGCTTTCTTTCGATTCTAGATCTCCATTTGAAAAAGGTATTGTTAACTTTGATTCTTGAATTACCTCTTTTATATTTTCTTTAGGTGATACTTGTTGATCCATGTCTACAAGGTTGATGGATGTGGGTGAGATGGATGAAATAGGAAAGGTGAAAGGAATATTTGGTGGATGGATGAGAGTGGTGATGCCATCAAAGAAGTATTTGAGACTATCCTTCTTGGTACTATTAACATCAAAAGAAGCTTGCACATCCATAGGGGCTTGGCACGATGGATTAGTAGAGGGAAAAATAGGAGATTCATACCCTAGCCCAGGGCAGGTGGGATGGAAGAAGGATGGTTGGATATTTTCAGCAGGATCATGATCAAAGAGTGGGTTATCATAGATGTCTTAGTCAAATAGGGGGTTATCAATGATATGAAAAGCCTAAGTAGAAGCAGATATAGAGGATGTAGGTGTATCATTAGGATCCCAAAAGGTTTCAATCCAACCATAATCACCTTTTTGCATTCCTTTTGTAGTTGTCTTGACATGATTGTTAGAAGTCTAACTCTTCTCAACAATAGTAGCAGTGTCTTTTATCAACAAATTATCCAAATGGTATTCTCCACATCCCAAATCATGGATTTGGACCTTGGGATTTCATAGTGCAATAGATGAAGTGGATGTTTTTAAGGATTTATACTCAACATATGTTTGAGAAGGAGGTGCTTCACAATTGCTAGGGATGGTGATTTCAACAATAGGAGATAGATTATGGTAGTACGTGAGAGGATTAGGATCTCCTTGTATTGTTATTTAAAATCCATTGTGAGGGAATTTCAATCATTGATGGTGTGTAGAGGATACTACTTGTAGTGCATGAATCAAAGGTCTTCCAAGGAGAATATTAAAGGTCAAAGGGGGATCAAGGACGTGGTAAACCACATCTTTCACCGTAGGGCCAACTTTGATTGGTAGAATAACCGATCCTTCATATGAGCATTCCTCTGCATCATATGCCTTCATGGTAATCTTTTTATTGGAATTTATTACATTTTTCTAAATATCCTAATGCAAGGACAAGCTTTAAGGTGTGGATATTTAGACCAGCTCCTTCATCTATTAAGACACATTTGACTAGACATTTATGGATCAAAAACTCAATATGAAGTGGAGCATTATGTGGATGAGTGAGTGATGCATCATAATTTTTTGAAAATGATAGACAATGGGGTGCATAGTTAAATGTCCCACCATGGCTTGGGATTGAACATATTCTAAATCATTTGGTACTGGTAGGTTGTCTTCTTTAACATTGGCTTTGGTGACATTGTTTTGAGTCTCCACTGCATAAATGTTAAGAATGGTAGTGTCATAGACATAGTTTAAAGGGATTTTCAGAGTTTGGTAAAGGATTTTTAAATGCTCCATCATCATTAATCATTTGAGGTCCTTCTACCAATATTGTCTTGTTATCAATCAAGTCTTGCACTAAATGTTTTAGTTGCATATAGCCATTTGTTTTATGCCCTTTGTTTCAATGATAATCATAGTAATGTGCATCATTCCACTATGATAGTTTAATTGGTGGGTTACAATCTCATGCCTCTAGTAATGTGATAAGTTTATGTTCAAGAAGCTCTTTTAATGTTGATTCAAGAGACTATCCCAAAGGTGTAAATTTTTTGCGGTTTGCTGGGGTTCGATATGGTGTGAAAGCTAGTTTAGTTTCATTGGTATTCTAATTGTCATTTTGATTGGTATTTTGATTGGTGTTTTGATTATTGTTTTGATTGGTCTTGGAGGTAGTAGTTTTCAAGTTAAATACTGGTTTTGCATTTTGTGTATTAGTTGCAGCATCATTGTTACCAACATTTTTACTACTTTTCCAAAATTTTGGTTTGTATTTTTGTTATAATTATTGGAAGAATTTGTTGAGTTGTTTCCTTCATTATATATTTTTAAGACCCCTCTCTTAACCAAGGCTTCTTCAATTTTAATTCCATTTTTATTTATTTTTTCAAAGTTGGGTGGGCAATGTAATTCAAGTCTATATCTCATCGCATCATTTAGACTATCAATGAAGATTTCCATCTTTTCTTTTTCTAGTATCAGATGAGCATATATAGAAAACAATCTTCTCCATATTTGTAAAAATATGAGAAATTCAATTCACCCTCTTTCTATTTGTTGTTGCAAAGGTCTTTCATGGTTATCTCATGTTGGATGTTATAGGAATATTGAGTGATGAATTTACTAACCATCTCTTCAAAGGATCTTATACCTGGTGGTGATTTTGAGAACCATTCCATACATTGGCCACCCAAACTTCATGGAAAAAATCTCATCAAATAAGTCTCTTCATGTGCAAACTCTAAGATCATGGTTTGAAATTCCTTCACTTGATCTATAGGATCAGTTTTACCATTATATTTCCCATATTTTGGGAATTCATGATGCTCAAGGGAAAGGAATCATGTTCACTATTTGATCAAAATGATATGGGAAAATGTCTTGTAGCAAGTACCTTTTTACGGTTCCTCTTTTCATGTCAAGGAGTTATTGTTGTATATTTTTCATTTGATTAGTTAAGGTAGCCACTAGATTTGTGTTTGGTGGATAATTTTTAGTTCTTTTGGGAGTTCCTTTTAGTTGATTAAAATAAAATTCATTGGGTAGTTTGATACCTATATTACCTAGCATTAAAAGTATTTTTCTCCATCTTTTTCTAGAACTTTTTCAATGAATTTGTGGAAATTGGGATCTTGTTGAGTAGTTTGGATGTCTTCCTCAATTATTTTGTCACTATTAGGTTGGTGAAATATATGAAAGGGATTTTATTCACCTTCAACCATGGTGTTTTGAGTTTTAATTTCCTTTTTTTGAGTTTTTCCTTTTTTATCTTGTTAAAATGGGCATACAATTTTTATGGTTTTCACTAAACTTTTTTTTTTTTTGGAGGAGTGCCAATGATAATAACCAAGTCAAATAGAATGAAAATTTTTATTGATGAGACTAAGTTAAATATAATTATACAACACTATTTTGTGATGGAGAATGAAAAATCTTGATGATGAAACTTAAGCTTAACAATCAGAGGTGTGATTGATGATTAGGAACTTTAAGGTGGTAGATCTTAGTCTAGTTAAGATAATTTCACTTGCAAGGGCTAGTTTCTTCAAGTTTAAAACACTCTTGTGATAGAGGAATATTTTTTCTTTGACAAGGATCCCTAAATATGGTTTTAATTTTTGGATAGATAGTGAATTTCTCTCTTTGGTTGTGAATTGACTAGATGCACTAAAGTAGGGTACAAATGTGTTAAAAAAGATGGAACAAATGCACTAGAATAGAGCCTTGATGTGCTAGATTTCCCCATAGATGCACAAGAAAATAGACTCAATGTGCTAAAAGATGATGCAAATGCACTAAATTTTTTTGTATATGCACTAGAAAGTGACTCAGATGCACTAGATAATGCCCTATATGCTCTAGAAAATGGGTCAAATGCACTATAACAAGCCAGTGATGAGCTAGACTACTACTAAGTGTGAATTTAAGTTTTATGCCTGTTGGATGATCAGGTAAATACACTAAACATATTTACAAATGTGCTAGAAGATGGAAAAAATGTGCCATAAAAGGACCTAGATTGCTAAAATATGGACTAAATGTGATGGAAAATGACTCAGATGCACCATAATAGGGAATGCATGTGCTAAACTAGAAGTGTTCACTATTTTGATAGCCTGTCTAGTTTTTCTTGTTTTGAAGAAGTGAATTTACATGTTTTCAAGGGATAATATTCTAAGCAATGATTTTTATTTGGTTGTCTTGTCTTTGGATCAGGTGAATTAAGTGCTTTAAATGGATGATTTCTTGATAAATGACTTCAAACAATGCAACAAGTTGTAAAATAGTTGTTTCAAGCCTAGGAACTAAACATTAAGTGTGTGTGTTCAAGGATTGCATATAATCCCTTTGATTTGCATAGGTATATAACAAGATCAAATATATTTTTCACTTTTATAATGTCAAGGGTCACTTATAATATCACAACCCATATCTTAGAACTATGTCGGCTCACACAGTTGTGTCACCCCCTAGGGGGCACCCGTGTTTTTTGCTTTCCCAAGTCTTAATCAAATTTGAATCCTCCACTTTTGGCTAGTAATCCATGAAATTCATATGGTGAGTATCTTGGGGGAATATTCTTCCCTCCCCTTGTGTGATCCTACAATACCGGTTTACAATTTTTGGCAAAACTAGACAATGAACTGATTTTTTCTAACTAAATCTTCACTTTCAGGAACCTATAGCGGCTAAACTGTGAGGAATTTGAAGATGATAAAAACTAGTGATTTGCAAATTTTATTATATAGATTCTAAATTTATTTATTTTCAAAACTTTTGGGATCATATTGTACTTCTTTTTCCATCTCCTTCAAAAACTAGTTTTTTTTAGTAAACACCATTTTTAAGGAGTGATGCTCATTGTATAACACAATTTTTTTTCCATGAAGAATAAAATTCTAATTTTTCAAATTTAGATTTGTAACTACAAGATCTAGTTCTTCCAATTGGTTTAATAGTGTTTTATTTACTTTTTTCTCCTTAACCAATTTTCAAAGTTAAACCAATTACAATTCAGACATAGGAAGACTGTATAACACAAATTTTTTTGTATGTATCAAAATTAAATTTTTCTTTGTTGGATCAAGGAATACAATATCTGGTGCACTCAAATTTTTATTTATTTATTTATAATCTTCTATTTTTCCACATGTGCAAAACAAAGAGCTTGATTTTTCGGTTAAAAACCTACATTCACAAGAAATAAAAAATAAATATAATAATAAAATTAAATTGATTTAAAATTATACTTTATGGGAAGCTTATAATAAGGACTACATACTTAAAAAAATAAAAATTAAATGAATACATTTGATCCCCCAAAAGGTAAATGAAAAGTGGTTTTTATTAGCATTTTGATAGGTGTAAAGGAGACTCTGTTATAGGTATGGTTTAAAACTAGCGGGGTTCTATCCAAGCGGGTTTGATATAAGATAGTTTGACCAAACCATATTCAATTGGAATGGTTTAAATAAAAATTTTGAAGTCTTAAATCATTATATTTTCTAAAAATATGTGATTCTAGCAAAAATCAAAATCTTCCAGAAACTGTAAACCAACTTTGTGGGATCACTCCCTTGCACTATGATATTAAAAATGTTTGGAGACTAACTCAAATGGATTCTACACTTAAATTTCATATTAAGGGTTTCTGTTCGATGAAAAAAATGATAAAATCCCTTAGGAGACCTCCCAACCTTTAGAACAAAGGATTTGGGGATGGTTATCTTGTACACTATTGTTGAATTGTGAGTTTCCTAAAATTCACTTTTGATTATAGTGGGTTAGAAAACTTGGCTTTAGTTTTCTCACTTAAGTTGTTCCTATAGGGTGAGAACTTTTTCCCACTTGGTAGGCCTTCTAAAGATGTTAATGCAAGAAAATAAATGATTGAGTCCAACATTCTAGTCACCCAATGAAGGGGAGAGTATAGGCCTATCACTTTACAAGCACAATAGATAGGGTGTTCATCAACCTTCTAATTAAACTAGAATCCTAATTTAATCAAAAGAAGACAAAAATAACTCCAGCCCCTACAAACACCATTAGTAGTTTCATACAATTTTATTTGAAAAGCGTACTAAGCACTTACAACACAAAAAGTATGCATTAGTTCTCAAAATTTTGAATTTCTGTAAAGAAAATTAGATGTGCTAAAACAAAGACCATGTGCACTAAAAGATAACAGAGATGCCCTAAAAGAACTACTGTATGCAATATAAAATCTATTGAATGCACTACAATAAGTACTAAATGCACTAAAAGAACCCCTGAATGCACTAAAATATGAGCTGATTGAACTGAAAGATGCTCCAGATGCATCATAACAAGGATTGAATACACTAAAAGATGTTTTGTATGTGCTAAAATAAACCACAGATGCACTGCATAGAAGTTCATGTACAAATCTATAAACAAGCTTTCTAGAAAATGTTAATAAAAATGGGGCTAGGCCCTGTGGTGGGTGCCAATTTATGTGAGGTAAAATATGCGAGTGAGTAATAAAACTACACAATCAATGACACATTATATTAGAGAATTCAGATAACAATTTAATCAGATTGAAGCAAAAAAACTCTTTAAAGTCATCCCATTTTTTTCTAACTCCAAGGATTCATCAAATCATAATGTCTTTTAGATTTTGTATGCACTATGACTGTTAGAATGATAACTTGAAGAACAAGATGCTAGAAAATGCAAGAAATCTATTCCTACATGATTGATTGCTATATGATATGTTGTCGATGATTGTGCAAAGATTATGATAATGATATGATATTGATAGTGAAAATGCTATTATGCAACTAAAAAAATTAAGATGTAGCTAATGCTAAAGCCATGATTCTAAAGTAAATGCTTCTAAAATGTTAATTTATCAAATTGTTACATGCTCACAAATTCTCTAAAAAAAAAATTGTAGAGTAAGATTGCTCAAACTTGGGATCCTTTGCTATAGAATAAAGCTATAATTATAGATTTTCCAAAGCATATTCTGATTTGGCAACAACCAATGGTCTGGATTGGATCTGGATAGATAGACGGTGGAGGATGAAGAAGTTGGAGAGAATCAAGGAGAGTGTTACCTTTAGTAAGACAATCTGCCAAGTTTTAGGAAGAATAAATGGAGGAAGAGAGGCAAGTGTGCCAAGTTTGTTTCAAATTTTTTTCATGATAAAGCTTAATTAAATATTTTACATATTCAATTTGTTGAGAAACATGATGAGGTGGAAAGAGGAAAAGTTGTAGACATGTGACTAAATTCAAATTTAGGATTTATTCAAATTTTGTAAGATATTAATTAAATAAAACAAACTATTTAAATTTGTTTATTTAATTAAGATTAGAAAAATTAGAAAGTGAACCATATAAATAAATATTTCTATTTATTTATAATTAGATGAATTAAAAAGGGTTTATTAATTAAATAACTTGTATTTAATTAATTATTTATCTGAACTGATTTTACGTGTATACAAACACTAGTTACCCTTTTCACTCTAGAAACCCTATTCATCCTTTTATATTCTTTATAGAGAAAATATAGCCTAAATTTTGGTTTTCTTCATGAATTTTTGTATGGTATTTCTTAGCACGATGTATATCTATCTTTGTAGTTGTTGACTTGGCATCAAGGAAATGTTTTTGTTAGATTATGAGTATATACATTTGGTTCTTGATAAAACATGAAGGAAAATGAGATATTTGACTATATTAGTTTGTATTACATTTCCGAACAATCAAGAAGAAATCTTGTCATTCTTGATGTCATTCTTGTCCTATTATATACATGTTTAGTATAAAACTGCCATTCTTAATGATTCTCATAGGAATGTGATTGTCCTTGCTTCCCACTTATCATTCTATTGTGTCATTTGTTCATAGGACTATACCAGTCAAATGAACATTGTCACTTTCTTTAATATATAACACAACACTTTGGGTTTTTTGTATTCTATGATTGACTAAACATGAACTTTCATCTAATTTTTTCATTATGCACTTGCAAAGACTACTACCTTGCCAATGATTTTTCAAAATATTCTCAACCCAATTGTAAACCCTGTATCTATTTTCCATGAGCATGTTGCTATAGGTATAGAAACAAGGTTTGCTCTTTGTATATGACTACCCATTGCTCTTTAATGGATGTGAATGTGTCTTAACTACATGTTCATGTACCATTCACTGACATCACTTAACATCCTTATCATTATTTACTACCTTTCATTATGCGTACCATTGTCTTACTTATAGCTTGGTAACTACTAAGACTGTGAATCTTCATGATCTTGTACACCATGTCCACTAAGGACTGTCTAAACATGTTGACTAGATTCCTAACATAATTGAGTTATTCTCCTATTGTATGCAATGGTGATCATGAATGCACTTGGTGATTCTTGTTACTATTTCAACAACTTCTAAGACTGTCTACTTGGCAAACATTCCTTTTGTATTTACGACCCTTTATGAACTATCCCTTACATTACAATGAGATATCTCTACAACTTTGCTTCACTATTGAACTTGATTGCTAAGTTTAATGAACATTTCCTCTTTGAACATAGAAATTTCTCCTCTTTATGCAAAACACCATGGAACTTTTATTAACCAACTTTTGTTTCATTGTTTATGTTGATAATGAAATTTCCTTATTAATAGGAGAGAAGCTTCATTAATAAGGTGTCTTTCTTTTATCAATATCAACATGATTATGAAACTTGTCTTCAAGGATTTCATTGGTGAAACAAAATGTGACTATTCCTCTCAAATGAATCAAGAGGGAAACATGTTGGGCTCAACCCTTGTGGGTTCCCATTTCACTCAACATGCTATGATATGAAACATAAATAGAAGAGTAGTGAAAATTTCACCTATACTTGCACAATGAACAAACATGTTAGAAAAAATAGAGCATATAATAGATGTTTACGATAACCTTTGTATTTTCTTGGACATTTGTGATATGAAAACTATTTCAATGCTTTATGAGGATTAGGCTATATGTTTGTAGATGTTTTTATATGTAAGAATTGGTGATACATCATTGCTATAACAAGCTTATTCTCAATCATGCAGACAATCTTGGAGAATTGGAGGAAAGTTTTGGAAGTTGAACAAGTGGGATAACTAAAGAAGATGTATCTCTACTCAACTAGGATTTTTCATTTAGTAAATGATGGGTCCCCTTTCTCTATATATGCATTTTATTTTCTTTATTTATCTATAAATGTATAGTCTATTTTCTTATTTGCATTCAAATAGTTACTCCCATGGCTTGTGTGGGACACCACAGATTTATGATTATCAATAAAGACTACTTTTCCAAAAAAAAACCACTCTCTTCTCTGTTGTATGCATTTGTATAATGTAATAATAAAGTCTAATTGATATTTTTTTTATGCATATGGATATAACATAGTAGAGTACAATGTACATTTTCCTTCACTTTATAAAACAAACACAATTCTACCTGATTGAGTTGGTAGCTAAATTAGGTAACAATTATAAAAAGAGAGTGTAGCCTCTTGAGGGATGAGGCTAAATGAAAATAAGTAGTGAGTTGAAAATTTTCTACAACTCACCACTTAGATTTGATCTCCTTAATGGACTAAAGTCATGTTCATAATCTTTGAGGATTGAACATAACTTGACTTGATTTGACTTTATGACATATAATTTTTAGTAATAAAAAAAAAATCCATACTAAAACATGAACAAAATCACATAAAACTTGACATGATGCTTGAATAATGAAATACAACTATAATTTTGTAAATTCTTCTCTTGAATTGATTTGAAATCCACTCATTTCCACACAAAGGATCCCATATAATTAGTTAGTGGAATTCTGGTAATTTCTTATTTTACTTTATGATATCCCTTTTACAATTTGATATTATGGTAGTTCACATCAATGATGTCTTCTCCTTAGGTCATTTTTGGTTTGATCTCACATGATCTTGTGTATTATTTTAGTGCATGATGTTATTTTTATCCCATTTATACTGAAAATATAGAAGTTTGAAAGTTCCTTCCAATGTATAAATCAAAATGCTATATTTTATATAGATGAAGAAGGAAATTTTGTTGAATTTCAAGTTATTTAGTATTGAATTTGCATATTATTAAAAAATGAGTACCATAGATTTTTCATTAAAACTTGTATTGCATTGAAAAAAACAATTTATAAGTAATTTCTTCATTGTATCACTATGATGTTGCATTTTTAAATTTACTAGAGGAATGAATATAAATTGTTATCTTTAATCATGATTTTTTATTTTATTTTGATGGTTTGGTCAAATTTATTTTAGTGACATTTTATAATGTAATTATTGTATTAGATTATCTTGTTTCTATAGAGACTTAAGAAACTCCATATAATTTTTTTCATCTAATTTTATTTCAATGTAATGAATGATTTATATGGGCCTATTGATGCATGTGTAAGAATTTTTCCCATGATTCATTCATAATATGATTTAATTTTCATCTCTTTGCAACATGGTTATCCATGGCATCTTCTTCAAGATGTAATATAATGATTCTACATGAGTAATTATCATTATTTATGAGAATATATCTCTATTTCACTCCTTAGAGTGGATTTCCTTTGAGATAAGATAGTATCCTCCAAATAGAAGATTAGAATTATGAGAAAATAAGCAATATCTCATATGTTTTCTTAAATAGTTTTAAGAATACATTAGGGAAAATCCATAATGATGGTTAGATAAAAATAAGCATGATGTCATTGAGCTCTATTCTTGATAAAAGCTTCTTGGTATAGTCAAGGCTTGATGGGAAAAGTGCTACTTAGCATTAATTTTGTGCTAGGTTTTTTCGATATTGTAGATGTTCATAGACCATTGATGATGTTATGCACAATACACATGTCAAATCATTATTTTATAAGTTTAACATATATTTTAGAACCTCATAGAAAAATGATGATATTATATGGCATAATATTGGTAGCTACTTTGGAACAACACATTATGTATATGATGCTTACATTTTGATGAACTTTCATTTTAGTGCAAATATCCATTTTATGGAGAGAAATATAAAATATGGGATTTGATAAAATTTTAATACATGTAAGTGTATATTCAACACTCTGTTAATGAAATAGATAGATTATTTATCAAGAAATAGCCTATTCAATTTTTGGTGTTAGAATAGACCTAGATATTTATTTTGGATGCAAATGAATTAGATCCATTTGATTGGCATGATCATGTTTATTTTGGTTGGTAGTAAGTTAAATGGTTTGAAATTTTTCTTCTTGCAACCACTGATGTAAAGATTTCTAATCTACGTCATAAATTGAATTGTAATATAATAATATTAACTAAAGTGTATCTTTTGGGTATTAAATGAAGAAAAATGAAGTTTGAATCTTTTGACTAATAGATTTAATATAAATAATGTTTAATTCAAGGGGTTACTCATGGAATTGAAATTGGATTGATTTAAATATCCTACTATTGAATCTTTCGAAACAAGTAACTTAAAGGTTTTTCCTAGAGTTTGAACTACAACTGTTGATTCAAAAGAATTCCCTATAGTAACAAATGAAATATTTAAGTGATTTCCAAGGTATTGTTAATGACAATACACCTCAATTGGGTCCTCTTGGTTTCTTTCAATTTTTATGTCATCATGAAAATAAACTATGATGATTCCTTTAAATACACAATCCTTTTATGTTTAATATTAATTGTTTATCTTTCACCAAAAATATTGGGTCAAATGATATAGCCACTCCAAGTCATCATAAGTTCTAGTATACAAAATAAAATAATCACGTTAGAAACTACGAAAAGTGACCTACATTTTTAAAAACAAAATGATATCCCTTTCCATATGCACTTATATAGTTTCTAAAATTGTTTCATGTGAAAGTTACACACCTATTCTATTCTATTTTTGCATAACACATGCATGAATCATTAATTTGTGATTTTTCTCTACTAAAAGTATACTATATTCTTTTGGTAATACTTGCTTATATGATTTGGTTGTGACCTATAACACTTACTAAGACACATCATTAGTCCATCAAGATCAACACATTGATCATTCATGTACAAACTAACCATTAAAAAAAGACATTTCATTAGTATTTGTGAAGTAATTGAAAAATTCCATATCTCATACAAAGAAGTTCACACTAATTATGGTCTTTATACTTTCTTTTTGAAAAATGTAGTATGACCTAAATCTTTCCACATAACCTAATAAATTGGTGCATTTGACCTACACAAAACCCTAAAATATTTGACTAAATTTAGATTAAAACAAAACATATGAACTCCACTAAACCTCACTAAAAGAAAATTTTACACACAAACCTATTTGATAGACTCATATTAATATCTAGGAAGCACACATTTTCACATTGTAGACCTTGTGATAACCATATAATTGTAATAGAAGGATTTGTCACCATAATATATTTAAAAATTCATCATATTTATATTTTTAACTTGATGCAAATTGGATTTGGAATAAACCTTATTTTAAGCTTCATAGTCCTTCAAAATTCACAAAGAGATTATGAAAATCCCTTTTGCTCTTTACAATTTTTCTTCTTTCAGATTTTGAAAATTAAAATAAATTTTGCTAAATTTTTTTGTTACTTTTCTATTATTTTTATTATTAAATATTTTTTCATGTAATATTTTTTGTAGTCTTTCGAATAATTCTCTTTTAGATTTGGTAAAAATTTCATAGTCTTTTGAATACCTTTTCTTTAAATTTTGGTAAGAAAATTGTATTCTTTTGAATACATTTTCTTTTAAATTGGATAAAATATTTGTAGTCTTTTGAATTCATTTTCTTTTAAGTTTGATAAAATATTTGTAATCTTTTGAATACATTTTTTTTAAAATTTAATATTATCATGATTTGTAATAATATAGATATAACCTCAAATTTGAAATTAAAAAAATAAAAAAAATAAAAAATACAGATAGAACTAATATTTAAAATAACACAATGTCATATTCAACTTTCCTCTTCATATTCAACATTCCACTAGAAACCTTTTTGATATGAAAATTGACTTAAAATTTTCTTAATATTGACTATGACTTGCTAAAAATAGAAAAATATTCAAAAAAATTCAAAGAAAAATATGAATATAATTAATATTGACTTATAGCTAGCCAGCACTGAAAGTTACACAATTCCCCCACCACAAATCAATTAAATAAAAGTACAAGCTATAATTGAAATGCAAAAAAATTTCAAAAAATACGAATAGATTTATAACCAGCAATGAAAATTACACAATTCGCCAACCCCAAATGGACCTGATTTTTCAGTAACTATTATGACGATACACTGAATTTGTATATAACACTACATAATTACCAATAGTTTCGGTCTAAATTCAATTTATCTTTCTAAAACGTCTTACTTCGTACCAAGCACGTCTATATTTTCATTCTTTAATCTCACGGAATATACGTACAAATGTTCGGTCATTTTTTTAATAATAAAACTTGTCATGTTTCTTAAAGTTTAAAATAAATATTTTTAAAAATAATATCTTCCATTACCTAGCTAGTGAAAATAAATATAATTTGAAACATGTAGTAGTATAAATATTGATGACAAACTTCATTTTGTTTTTTTATATTATAATTTAGTATATTTTCAAATATTATTTTTTATTGTATTTTTTTCACATTTAAAAAAATTTAATTAATTTTTAAAAAAAATAATAATTAATTTTTTTAAAAATATTTATAATTAATTTTTGAAATGAAGGATATTTTGAGTTTGATCTTAAAAATTTATAGATTTTTTTTGCAAAATTCTACATTTTCAAGTGCTTCTTTCTTGACATGCTACACTTTGATTGTGGTGACTAGTATTCTATTATGCAAAATGGTATTGCAAATGAATCTATAGTTAGTAATGCAACTTAATCTCATATGGTAAGGGTCCCCAAGTTGGACAACATGAAGGCAAGCAACAACTCCAAGGATTTGAGATATCCCTTAACCCTTGTGTCCCCTACTATAAGTGCATCTTTCTATATTGGCCTCAAATCTAAAATAGTTTTGGGACAAAGTGGGGCTTTGATAACTATACAAATCTTGATCCTTTTATTTCTCCCAAGGCATTTGTGGATCTTAAAATAAGTGTATTTTTGCAAGATCTAGAAGTAGGAGTTCATAATACGAGTTCTTAGGAGAATTTGTTTACTATTTATTATGACAATTTGATGGAGGAAAGTATTATAGAATGGCTCCAAAATGTTGTCTTAATTTCTAAATTTCACAACTTCTCACCTAGTTTGGTAAACCTTAATGAATGATTGTCACTTCACCATAAGCCATTGGTTAAAGGTGGAATCATTATCTTTCTATGTACAAAAAGATAGTTCTTAGTAGATTTTAATCTACCTCTAATGTGCTAACTATTGAAGGGATGCCATGGTTTTAACACAAATCATATCTAGGCATTAAAGCACGACCTCCAAGGTTTAATCCTCTCTAAAACCTTTCTATTTACTTTGGTGCATGGATGAGGCCATTGAGATTATCTCTTCATTTTTTGTCAATGGCGTGTCTCTCCTTGATTGTTTTTGATAAGGAAAAGCACGTTTTGAAGGGGCCCCAAAACCCTTTACAAAGACGATAAGCTAAAAAAAGACTAAGCCAAGATAAACCATAGCCCAAGAAACCAAAGAAACCTATCAGCAAACAAACAACAAAAACATTAGCACCCAAGTTGATCAAGCAAAAGACAACATAGCTACAACATCTTTTCCAAAAAATTAACTGAGGCCAAATTTTCCTCAATGTCCCCCTCGTGCATCTCCATAACATCCTTGAGCTCATCAAACGATATCGCAGCCCACTTCTTGGTCTTACTCCTCGTCCACAAACACGGGCCATCCTCCACATCCTTTTCCATACCTGGATAAAAATGTACATTCTTGTCTACCAGGTTTGATCAATTCACATCCTCAACAACTTTTTCAATTTCACCCAGCTCTAGGGGTTTACTAGTCCATTTCAAGGATTTCTTGTTTAAAACCAAAAGTCCCTTAGTAGTTGACTTAAAGGAATTATTGCTAATGTTCACTACAGTCTTCAAATCAGCTGATAGCTTACCAATTTTGTCCTCAATATTAACAAATATTTCGTCCAAAGTCTTATGAACAGTCATTTCCAAAGTGGAACTACTCTCCTCATGAGTTATACCCAAATGATCAACATCCACAACCAATTTATCAAGCATTACATTCATGGATTTAACCTTACATTTAATCACCCATTCCTTCTGATTGCTACAAAGAAATGCCACACAAGCATCCTACCAATTTTTTGGCTGGACATTGAACTCCTTAACATCTGAGAACAACCATTTCCCCAAATAAAGCAAGTTATGCATCCCATCCTTAGCCATCTTACGAAACATACTCATATTTACCTCATCCCAATTGATATGAAGCTCAACATTTAGCTCAAAATCTTGACCAAGGACTTCCCTATGCTCCTCTTTATACTCCTCTTCCTCCTCAACAAGGGAATCCTCCACTTTGACCATGTCCACCTTAACCCTATGCCTGTCTAACAAGTTTCTACCAAGACTTCCAACCACTTTTCCTTCACTGCATTCCCTTTAAACTGCAAGGAGCTTAAATGAAAGTCAAGGTGACCTTGGTTAGGGTTAATCTCCTTAGAGCACTAGAAAACATCAAACCCCCAAACATCCATAGTCATGGACCTAGGAAGGTTTTTACCCACATGTGGAATATTATCCACAACTGGAGTGCTTTCTACAAACCCCACATGTTTAGGACCCTGAGCACCAATCATATGGGTGCTTTCCACCACACCAACTTTCCCAGGAATCGAAGCAAGATTTACATTAGAACCAGGATTCCCAACATATTTCAACAAATCCACCTTTCACTTAAAAAAAGACTTATCTTTCTTGTGACATTTAGTTTTCCCCTTAGCGCTCTTCTTCCTAGGCTGCACCATAACATCCCTCAACTCAATGTCTATTTGATAACCCTTTGACCATGATTCAGAAGCCTCATACCCCTCCTCAAACACACCATCTTCCATAGATATTTCATCAAAATGTGAGTCTTCATTCTCAGAATTCACTTCCCATTCCATTATAGAATCATCATGAAGAATGAACTTCTCAGGGTTTTTGTAGTGATCCACAATATTATTTTCCATGGACAACAAGAGATAAAAATGGAAAAGAAACTAAAACCTTGTGACATAAGTGATTCAAAAGCATAGAGTGGTAGCTATAAACAATAGTTAACCTACCTTCCAAAGTGAAGTAATGCATCATAGCCAACACAAGATCTCTCCAAAGTAGTTTGAGAGACTTACAGGCATACCCACCACTCCCAACTTCCCTAAGCTTCTTCAAATCAAATTTGAAGAAATTAGGAAGGGATTTTTTAGTAGCTACTCTGTCTCTAGAGAATTTCCTCCTAGAAGATGAAAGCCCAGTGACTTCCACCAAAAAATTCTCATCAATATTGAACTCCCCACCTTTATAATGCAAAACCTTGCTATTCCACCCTTTCACAAAAAAATTTGTAGCTTCAGGATTAGGGCCTTGGATTCTTAGCATGTATTGGGTAACCCCACCCTTTTCCAAATGCTCCCACATAGTTTCATTACTCTAGAACTCCTCACATGAGCTCGACTCCACCCATGGTGGCATGCAAAGAGTAGGAATCCAATAGCACCACATTTTTTTGCAAAAACAAAATAAGGATGGGTAACCACAAAACAATTCAAATAATACCCAAAAAATATGTGAGCCTCCCATTCCAAGTACTTCCCAACCTATGTATCCGGGTATGTGCAGGATCATTATGGTTCAAAAAGTGGCAATATGAGGGGTATGTGCCTGATGACTATTTTTTAACCCAAAATTCATGAAATGAGAAGGGTTTTTAAAAGAGATTCTCAACTTTCCACCAATATAAATTATTCTTTACTTTGAATTTAAAAAGTAATTATTATTCATTTTCTATTCAAATTAGAACTAAATTCCTCATTGATAGGCTGATTGAAAAACATTTATAACTTTCAAATGGTATCACTTTTTTTGAATCCAAAATATGTGTCACATTCTATGCTTCACATACTATAGGTTTTTAAAAAGAAAAAATCAATTTCATAAAGTTTTGAACAAGTTAAGGTGGTTAGACATATGAGTTTTTATATTTTTTTAAAATTTGTAATAAATAAATCATAAATAATTATTTACTTGGAAAAAAAATACAAAAAAATATGCATCACATCATGAGTCCTCTACTTATATCTAAAATCTTATAAAAAAATATTATCACTTTCTTGTGGTTAGGGTGGTCAGACAGACACCTACTTCTTATTTTTTCCCTAAAATTTAAGTACCACTGCATTGAAATTTTAAATTTTCACCAAATAGATTTATTTTTTAAACAAACCTAGTAGTTTAGAAACTACATTCAATTTGATATAGATTCAATTCTTACATATTTTTAAAATAATATAAATAACTTATTCAAATTTTTATGTCAAGTTGCCTAACTCTAATTTTTTTGAATTTTTTGCCACTTAAGGGCCTGTTTTTTCCATGATGGTCCTGCACATACCCAACCAAGCCATAATTTGTTAGAAATATAAATTGTAATTATGAAAGGGGCATTGCCAAGACTCAACATACATAAACCAACAAAAATTAATAATGAAGAGCCTTTCCCATATATCGACCAACTTAAAGACATACCCCCTGGTCATTATTGGAAATGATTTTAAGATTGAGTGGTAAGGATTCCAATACATCCCAATCATTTCTAGCCACCACTCCAAAATAAGCTAACTCATCAGCCAACAAGTTAGCTTCCCTAAACACATGTGAGATTCTTATCTCATCAAAATAATTAATGATGGAGATTAAATTATTAATGAAATGAGAAATTGTCCATGTTGGCAGACACTTCAAAAAAAGATAGTTTATAATGTTGAGTGAGTCCCCTTCCAACCAAATCTTAGAGATCCCTAAATTATTTTGCAACATGAGGCCATGATAGGCTACAGTTGTCTCTCATCCATTGTTATATCATTCGGGTGCTTGATTGATCCAATAATTTGTAATTTAAAGTAGTAAACCTTGAATTATGAAATAATAAATTATTTCTGAAGGCTTAGGCATTAGGTGAAAATTATTATTTTTTATTGACTCTTTGATTGTTAGGTAAATATTTTCTTTCAACTCAGTGGTAAATACAAGCTACATGGTGGGTTGTGTGAAAACATCCTCATGAGATGATTGATTGCAATGAGGATATTCTCTATGATACTTCTATGAATAGTTCCTCCTTAAAATATTTGAAACTTTAAAATATTGTGTTAAGTGCTCCTCTTTTGAATATAGCAATTCTTCTAAAATTCCCTCTCCTTTAGTAAAGTTCAATGCTTTTCCCCCTTCTAAGACTATTTTCTTAATTGATTTCAATGCTTCTTCTCCTACTAATGATGTATCAAACAATTTTCATTTGATGAACTCAACACATGGAGTCTCTCCCAAGAAACCTAATGAATGGATCATTGTAGAAAGAAAGAAACAACATGCTTCTATGGTTAAAAATAGTAAAATGGATTATAATAAGATGATCTTGCACTTCCATAGACTAAAAAAAGATATTAGGGCTTAGTTGGAGTGCACTAGTTAATTTGGGAGTCACATTTGAGATGTATTAATTAGTTTATTGAAGTGGATAATAACATAATGGATAAGGTATTGTATAAATTTAATTGGTGAACCACAAATTATTAGAATCTTAGACTGAGAAACACTAATTTTTTTTATCTAATCCATGTTCAATAGAAAATAAAATCTACAATATAAATATTTTATATAAAAAAAGTATGTCTTAATTGATAGTATGTTTAAATTTTTTAATAATATTGATATTTGAACTAATTTATGTCAATAATTCTTATAATATCTTCAAATATTTAACATTTTGTAAGGTTTTATATATCTAATTTTTTGTTTTTCTTTTCTTCTAAATAATAGTCTTATTAATTCTTATATGTACAACTATAGCATCTATTTGAAATAAATGGATAAGTAATCAACCTTTTATCTATGAATTAATTTTATTTATTATTTGAGCTTAATGTTAATCAAGAAGAAATGTTATCTTTCAAATAATAAGAAACTAATTTGTTTTTGCATAGTTATTACATTAAAAATGTTCACACATCAATAAATGAATAATTAACCATTTTTTTTGTATTGCTTACACTAGTTGATAAATATTTTTATTTATTTATCACTCATTTTCTCCATTATTGTTATTATTTCTATTTACATATGCATCAAAACTTTTATGCTCTTTATTTTATTGTATAATTATTTATATATGTTTATTTATTTATTATAAAATATTAATACTATAAATTAATTATAATTTTTTTAGAATATTATATACATATACATATATGAGTGAAAATATTTAAGTGAGTTTTATTTCAAAGATAGAATGAAAACTATGAGAAAAATCAAACCTGAAATTGATTAGATTAAATGAAATTTAGTCAAAAAACTTGTATTGGATAATACTTCTATGAAAGATGGTTTGACTAATCCCCCTTTGAAGTGTCTTTTTTTTTATAAGATAAGTGCTATCAAACCAAACGCCTCCAACAAACCTTGCATCAAAGGATAAAATAGACCAAGATGCCAAAGGAAATCTAAAAGGCACTGGACACACAGGTAGGGGATGCACAAAAATTCCAAACAAAACAATGCCTACCCCATTATTCCCCTTGAAGACATAAAACAATCACGCATCTCCCTTAGGAAAATGATTTCATTTTTTCTTTGTCTTGAACCACTATTTCCATAAGACCTTCCCACCTTTCTAACTTAGATTCGATGATTTGCCTATCCTTCTACCAAACACCCACATTTTCCATGCAATCAACAACCTTATTAGCTTCTCTGTATGCATGTACAATCCTGTAATTGTCTAATTTGTTAAGTAATAATGTAATATGAGCAGCCCAAAAATCAATTTTCCAACTTGGGGACCAACCATTCATTATTGCTTGAATGCAAACCAAGGAGTCACCTTCAATCTCCACTGATTTTATCCCTTTGCCGATACAAATATGAAGGCCCATCGTCAATGCCTCCAACTCCACAATATTGTTAGTACACATGCCTAATTTTAAGAGGCAACCCAGATGCATTGACCTTCTTGATCTTTGATAAGGCAACCAGCCCCAGGAATGCTAGGATTTCCCTTGGTCATGCTGTCGAAATTCAACATCCACAAAAGTTCCATAGGGCCCTTTCAAAGAACTACCTTCCTGTATACCTTACAATTCATGAGCAGACTCTCCTTTGGCTATCTCAGCTTTCTCCACTCTTTTTGGATCAATTTGTCCCATTTAGTGAATCTTGATTTTGAGCTAAGCTTAATGCTATTATTGGCCACTTCAATGATTTCCTCCTTTATCCAATCTATTAGACTATTGTTGTCAAGGGCCTCACCTTTGAAAATCCTCCTATTCCTTTCTTTCCATAGGTGCCAAACCACCAGGGAAGGTGCCAAAATCTACAACCCTTGCCAGTACCCATTTTTGTTGCCTAATTTCCAAGCATTCAAGAATTCTCATAGTTTCTCCTATCATGGACCATGAACTTGGAATGACATTTGAAGCCAAACCCAACAAACCTCAACAATTTGGCAGGATGGGAATAGGTGATCTACCACCTCCTCGACATGCTCACACATTACACAACGAGAAGGGCCAGCCATCCCTAGCATTTTAAACCTTTCCATTGTGAGGCAACACTGATGAATAGCCACCCAAAGAAATGCCCCAGTCTTGGGAAGAACCACTTGGTTCTAACACAACTTTTCCATCCAATCTACCCTTGCATTGATCTCCACTTGAATTTGGTATTTGAGTTTGATTGTGTATTCCCTAGATTTTTCCCCGCACCAAATAATGGTGTCATCCTCTTTAGACAAACACACCACCCGATTGCTTAACTCCTTTGATATTCCCTTCACTAACTCCTGATCAAGGTGCACATGCTCCAAATTCTTCCACTTCACTCTCCCCCCTCCACCATTTTCTTACAAGCATATATACTTGAAAACTTCTTTACTACATTCATCTTCCAGCTAATCAATTTCCTAGACAAGATTGAATTGCTTAGCTAAACTCCTAAAGCCATTCCAAGAGCCAGACTAGAACCTAGCCTTTTGACCATTACCAATTTTCCATGTGATGTCACTTGTGATTAGAGGATGACATTTTCTCATGAATCTCCAGATGGACGAACCACCTTGAAGATTTTATATCGTTAGAATCATAGAAGGGGAACCACTATCTAAATATTTATTCTAAACAATATGACACCACAACCTTTTTGGGTGTCTATACACTTTCCAAATCAACATAGCCCCCAGTGCAGTGTTTTGCAACGTGACTCTCCTTAAACCCTTCACCCTCCTATTTGGGCTTACAAGTAGTTTCCCATCCAATCAATGGTATTTTCCTTTCCTCCTTAGATCCTTACCACAAGAATCACTTTAAAATCTTCTCTAGTCCATCTTCAATCTTCCTTGGAGCTTCATAGCATGCCATTGTGAAAATTGGTATGGTGGAAAGAATGACATTGGACATAGTGATCCTGCTAGCCAGAGTCAACTAATTATTTTTCCAAGAAAAAGCTTTATTTCTACACTTTTTCAACACCTCCTCCAAGTGATTGGATCTACAGGAACCCTTGAAAATATGAACCCCAAGATATCTAGCCATAAGATTGCCAATTTGGTAACCTAAAAGAGCAGAAATGGCTCTCTGAAGAACCTCCTTAGTGTTGAAAAAGTATATTATGGATTTCTCCTTATTCATTTTTTGACCCAACTACTATTCATACTATGCAAGAGTCACCTCCATGCAACTAGCCTCCCTAATGCTCACTTCTCCAAACAAAGAGGTATCATCTAAAAACTAGTAATGGGTTATTGGTTCCACATTCGGAGCCATAAAAATACCAATCCATTCATCCTGTTGTCTTCACTGTTTGATTGCACAAATCAAGGCCTCTTCCAAGATAAAAAAAAATGATGGAAAAAATGGATCCCCTTATCACAGACCATTGGTGGCTTCAAAAAAGCTATTGAGATATCCATTGATAAGGAAAAATAACCTCACCATGGATATGCACTATTTAATTATTGAGCACCAATGCTTGCAAAAGCCCAAGCGATCCATGACTTTGAGTAGAAAATCCCATGAGACTTTAGCATAAGCCTTGCTAGTGTCCAACTTAATAATCATACCAGTCGAACGATTTGTCTTTAATGAATGAACCACCTAGTTAATGAGCACTATGCTATCTGTAATCTCTCTCTTAGGGATAAAACCATTTTGTTCAAGTGAGATAATTTTGTTGAGTATCTTCTTGAGTCTATTTGCTAATACATTTGCAATAAATTTGTACACTGTGTTGCAAAGGGAAATAGGCCTATAGTCACTGAAAGACTTGCATTTCACCTTCTTGGGAATCAACACTATAATAAAATTGTTGAGGTCCTTGATGAATCTCTTTTTATTTTTTAAGTCCTCCACAACTAACCAAAGATTTCTCCCAAGAAAGTCCCATCATGTTTGAAAAAATCTTGCTAGGAATCCATCTGGCCCTGGGGGCTTGTTGGGGTGTAGTTGAAAAAGGCCAGTCTTTATTTCCTCCATTGAGATAGGTTCATTAAGCATAGCATTATCTTCGCTTCCCACCTTTCTAACAATAACATCTAATATGCCTCCTTCACCACATCCGCCCACAGATTCGCCTAAAATATTTTTAAAATAGGCTACCACCTCGAGGCCAACTTCCAAGCTTCCATGCTTCACAACACCATCTGTGGACTAAATAGATTCAATTTTATTTTCCACCCTTTGAGCAAGCACTAAAGCATCAAAAAATTTAGAATTAGAATCGCCTTCCCTAAGCCAAACTTCTCTTGATTTGTCTCTCTAGTATAATTCCTCTCTTTAGAAGTTTTGAGAGTTCCAATTTTAATTCCTTTTCTCACAGGAATTCTTCATTCTACATACCATCCCTAATCACCTTTTCATTGAGAGCCTACAATTCGTATTCAACCCTAGCCTTCTTTGAGAAGATATTCATGAATTTTTCCTTGTTCCAAACTTTAAGTTTTTTTTTCAAGTATTGGAGCCTTTTTGGAAATTTAAAGTTGAAAGATCCCCCCACCCGATACTCCTTCCACCATCCTTCTAGCAAGCTTAGGAGTTCAATATCACACCACCACATGTTCATAAACCTAAAAGGTGACTTCGCTAGATTCATACCTCCACTAAGATGGAGCTCCACAAGAAAGTGATCCGATATGGAGACTGGCAAGATGTGAGCTTCAATGATGGAACATTGGTTATGCCACACTAGAGAAATCAAGAACCTTTGCATCCTCTTAGAGATTTCCATGAAGTCCTTGCATTGTTTGGTCTAGGTGAATACTCCATTCAAGTTTGGGCAATCCTCCAATCCAAAAATTTCCACAAACCATCTAAATTCAAACAAAGATTGGGATTTAGACCTTAAACCCCCACTTTCTCTAAAAATTCCAACAAAGAATTGAAGTCACCTCCAATGATGAAGAAAAATCCCTCATGAATCTTAATAAAATCCAAAACCTCTGACCAAAGCACGACCTTCTCTTTTGTTCCAATCAGACCATAGATGTTGAGGAGAATGAATGAGAAATTCAGACTCATACTAAAGACTTCCGCCACCAACCAATTCAAATGTGAACACTACACATTTATAAAAACTTCATAATCCTTCCAGATCAACCCAATACCCCCAACTGAACCCACAAAACCTTGAAAGTGACCATGCCAAGTCCTAATGTATCGCAAAAACATGCACTCCTCTATTTTTGAAAGCCTGGTTTCTTGAAAAAGGATAATGTCACTATCACATGACTAAAGGTGATGCCTAACCAGGTATCTCTTATCAGGGGCCTTTAGGCCCCTAATTTTCCAATATGATAGCTTCATTGCTTCCCAAGGGAGGCCTTCCCCCCCTTGTTAAATAAAAATTTCTTGATCCTGGAATAGTTCCTTGTGGCTACATCCTCCTCTCTCATCTTCTTGAGGGATTTTCGCCCTCTAGACTTACCCTAATTGCCAAATTTACCCATACCCAAATGCAAAGTTGTAGTTTGGGTGATGAATCTTTCTTCCAAAATGTCAAGCTCATCCCCAAGTTCCAATTCTGAATCTGAATTCATTAAGGGGGCTAGCTCAACCATTATTGAATCCTCCAGATAAACTGATTTGGAAAAACATTCTATGGGCATGACCATTGAGGCTACCCTAGTTTCTTTTGGATTTTCTTGCGGCCCCTCTAGTGCTCCCACCATTGACTCCTTTGAGTCTGAGGCTACCGGTCTAGGCAAAAATAGAATAATTTGCAATTTGGGAGCCACCTTTCTCCTTTACATCGCCACTTTCCTATGCTCCTCCTTCCCTTGAGCACTTATACACTCTGCCTCATTGTGCATCTGAGAGCCACAATTGAGGAAAAACCTCTTGTCCTCTTCAACCTCGACTTCTTGAATCCAACTTTCTCCTTCCACAAGTAACTTGATTGCCCTTAGAACAATGTTGATTGCTGCAATCCTCAATCTAGCATATTTATAGAGGTCACCATCTATGATTTCCATGTCTATATCAAGGAGATTCCCCAATGATCATCCAATCTTTTCCAAACATTATCCATTCTAGTATTCAAATGAAAGGTTATATAGGATAATCCAGATCGGTTGAGCATACAACTGAATTCTATTTGGATCAAAATTTTGAGTCCAAGGCTGCATGTCAAGCAAAAGATTACCCATGTACCATACACCACCCCTGATAATTCTAATTTTAGTCTCTTCATCTATGAAAACCACTACGATTTTTTTTTTTTTGAAGGAATGTAAGGAGCACCTCCATTTTCCAGTTTTTTTGTAATCAATTTCTTGATCATAGCCCTATTGGGGGAGCCCCCAATGAAGCGGTAGATGAGAGAAAAATCCTTCAAAAATTTTGCATCACTTTTTATTTCCTATGCCACATCAATCGATAAAATGTCTTTGCCTCCAATGCACTAGGTTTAAGTGCTTGGTCTGAACTGGATTTCAGCTTCCGTTGATTATTCCACCTACTGGGGTTGTTGAATCTATCTAAATTTTTGATCGTTGAAGCCCTCTAATTCCTGGAAGGCTACTGCCATGGAGTTCTATCACTCCAAACACTAGCATCTCATAGATTTTCCCTTATTGCATCTAAAGGTGAGTCATGTCGAATGCGACTGGAGTGAAGATCCTTTTGATGATTAGAAGGTTGATGATGATACTACGGCTGGAAATAGTCGACCCATTCTCCCTTGGAAAACACCCATTGAGGAACATGACCGCCGATCAGAGATAGCAACTTGACAAGAACCTTATGAATCACTTCGTCTGCCCAGCTTTCTCTAGCCTCTCCCTTCTGCCATGACACCTTCTCACCACCCTTTGCCACCTTGCCATTCTTTGCACCATCTGTACCCCTCGAATTCACACTTCTTTGCTCCTTTTGCACCATATATTTTTTATCACTTATAATTAATTATTTAATCTAGTCACATGTAAATGCAACTAGAATATGAAAAACACATACTTTCTAATATATTAACATAAATATAGTTTTCTATTCCCCCCCTTTGAAGTGTTATAAAATTTTAGGGCTACCCATTTACTTTGGCACTTCTAATATTTGTAATCTCCATTTATTCATTATTTTGGATCTGGTTAGGAAGGTAGTACTACTGACTTGGCATTAAATAGCCTTCTTAAGATTGGTTGTAAGCATGGGTAGGCTTCCAAAAAGATTGAGGAGGGGTGGGTGGGTGGTAAACCTGATAAGTTTTTTGCTAGCTTGCTATCATAGGGTCATTTAGAATAAAACCACTGAGTTCTTCTATGTGATAAGAGGGCATATAAGTTGTATTTTCATGGAATGGAGATGAAAATACATATTGAACATGAAAATTTGATATATTAAAGCATTAGAAACTAGAAAATTTCTTGGAGATATTTCTGAAATGAAAGCAAATGGATTTTCCTTCTTTACGAACTAAACATACGAACACCTAGTCTACTTCAACCAGTAGATTTTGATCTTAGAGTCACCAAATATGTATATTTCAACCTCTTACAGTTCTAAAATTTGTTGGTTACATATCAAACCAGCAATAACATGTAATTTCTTGAACTTTCCTAACTAGATAGTCCCACTATGTGTGCTAGAAGCTATTGTCTCTCAAAGTTGCACCCTTCCTAAGTTGCAAAACTTAGCACTTTGGAGAAACATGGGAACATTACTAGGTAGTGGTCTACCTAAACCTAGAATGGACCTCTAGATACTTGGTTGATTCCTAAAGGGTAATCACCTAATGAACTACTGCAAAGACTTGAAGAAGAAAAGGGTAAAAGGAAACATAAATTGAAAATAACATGAATTTTTTTTGATAAAGGTGATGCACCAAACACTAAGACCTGTAAACACAACTTACATACATAGTTAACAATGACAAAGATTTTCTTACATGTACAACTCATTTTTTGTATCTTTCTTGCATAATTTTTTCACGAGAAGGTTATAATGCTAAACTTTTAGAAGGAAAGAAATTCCACAACTAGAAGAATTTGTATCCTTAACAAAAATTATAACCTAAAAAACACATATTCTTCTACAAAAGGTTCTAACATGAGACAAAACTACAAGTAATTGAAAAAAAATCACAAGTAATCTTATCAATCAAATAACATGTGCACAATAAAGCAAAAAAATTAGAAGGAAAAATAATTAAATTTCATTGATATTAAAGGTACTCACCGGTATACATTACAAAAGAGTTACAGAAAAATGCAGTATACCTCCCAAGGACTCCAAAAAGTCACTAAGTACAAAAATAGAGCATAGTCAGACCTAACTTCACAAATGAGTAGTGAAGTGACTATATCCACTCATCTCTCCAAAATCCACCAAAAAAGAACCTAGAACCTTCTTGGTTGTATGCAACAATAAATCCAATAATATTGCTCCTAAATATCCTCCAAAAAAGCTCCAAAACACTGAAAAGGTCAAGCTTGACCAATTCCATCATAAAGGCACCTCAAAAATGCTCCAAGTTGCTTAAAAAAACTTCAAAAATGATCAAAACAATCTCCTATATTCTTGGCAAATGTTTTCTAACCTCCTCAACCTCCCATATATGCTCTCAACTCAGTCATAAAGTCCCAATTACATCCCTTGACCCATTCTTGAAACCCCATGCTCTATTCTACAATAAATATAACATTTAAAGGGTATGTGCAGGATCATCATGGAATAAAAGGCCCTTAAGTGGCAAAAAAATCAAAAAAATTAGAGTTAGGTAACTTGACGTAAAAATTTGAATAAGTTATCTATATTATTTCAAAACTATGTAACAATAGAATTTGTAGAAAGTTGAATGTACTTTCTAAACTAATAGGTTTTTTTTTTAAAAAAAACAATCTATTTGGTGAAAATTTAAAATTTCAATGCAGTAGTACTTAAATTTCAGGGAAAAGATAAGAAGTAGGTGTCTATCTGACCACCCTAACCACAATAAAATTATAATTATTTTTTGTAATATTTTAGATATAAGTAGAGGACTCATGTCCCGATGTGATGCCTATTTTTTAATAATTTTTTCTAAGTAAATAATTAACTATGATATTTTTATTACAAATTTTAAAAAATATAAAAAATTGTATGTCTAACCACCTTAACTTGGTCAAAACTTCATGAAATTTAATTTTTCTTTTTTTAATCCTATAGTATATGAATCATAGAATGTGAGAATTTTTTGGATTCAAAAAATGTGACACCGTTTGAAAGCTATAGATGTTTTTCAATCAGCTTATCAATTAGGACTTTAGTCATAATTCAAATAGAAAATGATCAATAATTATTTATTAAATTCAAAGTAAAGTATAATTTATATTGGTGGAAAGTTGAGAATCTCCTTTAAAAACCCTTTTCATTTCATTAATTTTGGGTTAAAAAAAGTCGTCAACCACATACCCTACAAATACCCATCATATTGCCACTTTTTTGCCCATCATGATCCTGCACATACCATAAAGTGACTTATAAATCATAACTTTAATAAATAATTTTTACACTTTAAAATTTGTTTCACATTTCAAAAATAAAGGCCATGATTTAGCCATATTTTGAAAAGGTATCAAGGCATAAAAGATACAAGTCTTAAAGGGGGGTTTATGTTTACAAAACAAAAATTCAAAGGAAATAAAAAACCAAGGCATATACAATACCATTGTATTAGGTTGAAAGATTTTTTTTTTTAAACAAAGGAAAAGGACTCTCCCTAATTGACCAATGTTTAGGGTTAAGAAACCCTAAAAAAAGAAACCGAGAGCACATTTTCATTTCCATTTCCACCTATGCTAGGCGCCACCATAGTTTTCTATGTTCGAAAGTTGAGGATTTCCTAAGATTTTCATCGTTAGGTAAGATACTGTGTATGTAATCTTTGCATCCTTGCCTTTGTCTATGAATGCAAATATGAATTTGAGCTCTATTTTTGCAAAAGAAAAGAGGAGGTTATTTATTGTTTTCATTTGCAAAACATTGAATGTGTTAATCCACTATTTTTTCGACCTTCAAAAAAAAAAATCATGGGTCACCATGAAAACCTAGGTTCTTTGCTTGCTCTTCGAATTTTGAAGGCCTGATTCATGTCGTGACTTCATCATTAAGTAGTTCTCTTTTGATTTCTTTTTTATTCAACTGTGATGCCATGTAGTATTGACCAACAACATGATAATGACATTCACCATGAAAAGATTATGCAAGATCATAATATATGGAGGAGATTTTGTGTCATGATGGACAATTGAAATAATAAAATGCTATGATGTGAAAGAAAAACTAGTTTACTAAATGATTCAAAACCCTTGCACAATAGGCGTATAAACCAAATACTCTACATATATATTTTGTTCCATAATGAACATTATGTGAGGTAAAATATGTGAGTGAGTAATAAAAAAACACAATCAATGAAACATTTTATTACAAAATTTAGATAACAATTTAATCAGATTGAAACAAACAAACCCTTTAAATTTGTCCCATTGTTCTCTAACTTCAAGGATTCATCAAATCATAATGGCTCTCAGATTGTGTATGCAGTAGGACTATTATAATGAAAACTTGAAGAACGAGATGCTGGAAAATGCAAAAAATCTATTCCTACATGATTGATTGCTATATGATATGTTGTAGATGATTTTGTAAAGATTATGATAATGATATGATATTGATAATGGAAATGCAATGATGCAACTATAGAAATTAATATGCAACTAATGCTAACACCATGATTCTAAACTAAATGCTTCTAAAATTCTAATTGCTCAAATTTCTAAATGCTCACAAATGCTCTAATGAAAATTATGTAGAGTAAGATTTCTGAAACTTGGGATCCATTTGCTATAGAATAAGGCTATATTTATATATTTTCCAAAGCATATTATGATGTGGTAGCAACCAATAGTCTGGATTTGATCTGGATAGATAGACACTAGAGGATGAAGAAGTTGGAGAGAATCAAGGAGAGTGTTCTCCTTAGTAGAACAATCTACCAACTGTTAGGAAGAATAAATGAAGGAAGAGAGGCAAGTATCCCAAGTTTGTTTTAGAATTTGTTGAAGATAAAGCGTAAATAAATATTTGACATATTCAATTTGTTGAGACACATGATTAGGTGGAAAGAGGAAAAGTTGTTCTACATGTGACTAAATTCAAATTTAGGATTTATTCAAATTTAGTAAGAAGATATTCATTAAATAAAACAAATTGTTTGAATTTGTTTATTTAATTAAGATTAGAAGAATATGATTTAAGATAGAAGAATTAGAAAGTGAACTATGTAAATAAATATTTCTATTTATTTATAAGTAAACGAATTAAAAAGGGTTTATTAATTAAATAAGTTTTATTTAATTAATTAGTTATCTAGAATGATTTTACGTGTATACAAACACTACCGTTTTCACTCTAGAAACCCTCTTCATCCTTTTATATGCTTTATACAGCAAATATAGCCTAAATTTTGATTTCCTTCAAGAATTTTTTGTATGGCTTCTATCAGGATGATGTATATCTATCTCTGTAGTTGTTGATTTTGCATGAAGGAAATTTTTTTGTTACATTATGAGTATACACATTTGGTTCTAGATAAAACATGAAGGAAAATGATATATTTGACTATATTATTTTTTATTACATTTCTGAGCAATGAAAGGAAAAAATCTTTCCATTCTTGGTATCATTGTTGTCCTAACATATACATGTTTAGTATGACACTATCATTCTTAATGATTCTGATAAGAATGTGATTGTCCTTGCTTCCAACTTATCATTCTATTGTGTCATTTGTTCATATGACTGTACCATTAAAATGAACATTGTCACTTGCTTTAATATAGAACATGACAGAGGGTTTTGTGTAGACTATGATTGACTAAACATGAACTATCATCTACTTTGTTCACCGTGCAGTTGCAAAGACTACTACCTTGCCAATTATTTTTCCCAATATTCTCAACCCAATTTTAAACCTTGTCTCTATTTTGCATGAACATGTTGCTACAAGTATAGAAACATGGTTGTCTCTTTGCATATGACTACCCATTGCTCTTTAATGGATGTGATTGTGTCTTAACTACACGTTCATGTACCATTCATTGACATAACTTAATATCCTTATCATTATTTACTACCTTTCATGATGCATACCATTGTCTCACTTATAGCTTGGTGACTACTAAGACTGTGAATCTTCATGATCTTGTATATCATGTCCACTAAGGACTATCTAAACATGTTGATTAGATGCCTAACACAATTGGGTTATGCTCCTATTGTATGCAATGGTGATCATGAAAGAACTTGGTTATTCTTGTTACTATTTCAATAGCTTCCAAGACTATCTTCTAGGAAAACATGCCTTTTGTATTTGTGACCGTTTATGAACTATCCCTTGCATTACAATGAGAAATCTCTATAACTTTTCTTCACTTTTGAACTTGATTGCTAAGTTTAATGGACATTTCCTCTTTATGAAAAACATCGTGGAACTTTTATTGATGAACTTTTGTTTCATTTTTTATGTTTATAAAGAAATTCCATTATTAATAGGAGAGAACCTATTAACAATTTAGGCTCAACATATGTTTGAGAAGGAGGTGCTTCACAATTGCTAGGGATGGTGATTTCAGCATTAGGACATAGATTATGGCAATACATGAGAGGATTAGGATCTTTTATTGTTATTTAAACTCCATTATGAGGGAGTTTCAAACATTGATGGTATGTAGAGGATATTTCTTGCTTTGCATGAATCCAAGGTCTTCCAAGGAGAATATTATAGGTCAAAGGGAGATCAGGGACCTAGAAAACCACATCTTTCACCATAGGGCCAACTCTGATTTGTAGAATAATTGATCCTTCATATGAGAATTCCACTGCATAATATGCCTTCATGGCAATATTTTTACTGGACTTTGTTACATTTTTTTTATTATCCCAATGCAAGGACAAGCTTTAAGGTGTAGATATTCATACTAGCCCCTCCATCTATTAATACATGTTCGACTAGACATTTATGGATCAAAACCTCAATATGAAGTGGAGTGTTGTGTGGATGAGTGAGTGATGCATCATCATTTTTTGAAAATGATAGAAAATTGGGTGCATAGTTAAATGTCCCATCATGGCTTGGGATTGATAGTCTTCTAAATCATTTGGTACTAGTAGGTTGTCTTTTTAACATTGGTTTTGGTGACATTGTTTTGAGTATCCACTACAAAAATGTTAAGAATGGTAGTGTCATGGAAATAGTTTAAATGATTTTTCATAGTTTTGTAAAATATTTTTAAAGGCACCATGATCATTAATCATTTGAGATCCTTCTAGCAATATTTTCTTGTTATCAATCAAGTCTTGCACTAAATTTTTTAGTTGCATATAGTCATTTGTTTTATGCTATTTCTTTCAATGATAATCACAATAATGTGCATCATTCCACCATGATGGTTTAATTGGTGGGTTATAATCTTTTGCCTCATGTAATGTGTGAATTTTATGTTCAACAAGCTTTTTTAATGTTGATTCAAGAGATTGTCCCAAAGCTGTAATTTTTTGTGGTTTGATGAGGTTTGATATGGTGTGAAAGCTAGTTTAATTTCATTGCTATTGTAATTTTCATTTTGATTGACATTTTGATTGGTGTTTTGATTGTTGTTTTGATTGGTCTTGGACACAAAAGTTGTCAAGTTAAAGACTGGTTTTGCATTTTGCATGTTAGTTGCACCATCATTGTTACCAACATTTTTACTACTTTTCCAGAATTTTGTTTTGTCATTGTTTTGATAATTATTCAAAGTATTTTCTAAGTTGTTTCCTTCATTATAGATATTTAAGACCCATCTCTTAACCAAGGCTTCTTCAATTTTAATTCCATTTTCAATTATTTTTCCAAATCTGGGTGGGAATTGTAATTCAAGTCTATAGTTCAGATCTCATCATTTAGATTATCAATGAAGATTTCCATCTTTTCTTTATCTAGTATGGGACAAGCATATCTATCAAACAATCTTCTACATTTTTGTAAAAATATGAGAAATGATTCACCCTCTTTCTGTTTTATGTTGCAAAGGTCTTTTATGGTTATCTTGTGTTGAATGTTATATGAATATTGAGTGATGAATTTACTAACCATCACTTAAAAGGATCTTATACCTGGTGGTAATTTTGAGAACCATTCCATACATTGGCCACCCAAGCTTCGTGGAAACAATCTCATCAAATAAGTCTCTTCATGTGCAAACTCTAAGTTCATGGTTTGAAATTCCTTCACATGATCTATAGGATTAGTTTTTCCATTATATTTCTCATATTTTGGGAATTCATGATGCTTGGGGAAAGGAATCATTTTCACTATTTGATCAAAATGATATGGGAAAATGTATTGCAACAGGTACCTTTTTGTACCAGTTCCTCTTTACATGTCAAGGAGTTGTAAATTTTTCATTTGATTAGATTAGGTAGCCAATGGATCTATGTTTGGTGGATCATTTTCAATTCTTTTAGGAGTTCCTTTTAGTTAATTAACATCAAACTAATTGGGCAGTTTGATACCTATATTAGCTAGCATTAAAAGTATTTTTCTCCATGTTTTTTCTATAACTTTCTCCATGAATTTTTGGAACTTGGGATCTTGTTGATCAGTTTGGATGTCTTCCTTGGTTATTTTGTCACTTTTAGGTTGGTAAAATATATGAAAGGGATTTTATTCCCCTTCAACCATGGTGTTTTGAGTTTTTTATTTTGTGATCTTGTAAAAATGGGCATACGAGTGTTATGGTTTTCACTAAAATTTTATCTTTGTTTGGAGGAGTACCAATGATAATAACCAAGTCAAATAGAATGAAAAATTTGATTGATGAGACTAAGTTAAATCTAATTATACAATGTTGTTTCATTATGGAGGATGAAAAATCCTGATGATGAAACTTAAGCTTAACAATCAGAGGTGTGATTGATGATTAGGAACTTTAAGGTGGTAGATCTTTGTCTAGCTAAGATAATTTCACTTGCAAGGGCCAGTTTCTTCAAGTTTAAAACATTGTTGTGATAGAGGAATAATTTTTCTTTGACAAGGTTCCTTGAATATGGCTTTAATTTTTGGATAGATGGTGAGTATCTTGGGGGTAGATTCTTCCCTCCCCTTGGGTGATCCCACAAAATTGGTCTACAATTTTTGGTAAAACTAGACAGTGAACTGATTTTTTCTAACTAAAATCTTCACTTTTCGGCACCTATGGTGGCTAAACAATGAGAAATTTGAAGATGATGAAAACTAGTGATTTGTGAAATTTATTATGTAGATTCTAAATATATATTTTTTAAAAAATTTGGGATTATATTGAACTTATTTTTCCATCTCCTTTGAAAACTAGTTTTTCTCAGTAAACACCATTTTTAAGGAGCACTTGATGCTCTCTATATAAAACATAATTTTTTTCCATGAAGGATAAAATTCTAATTTCTCAAATTTATATTTCTAACTACAATATCTAGTGATTCCAATTGGTTTCATAGTGTTTTATTGATTTTTTTTTCCTTAATCAATTTTCAAAGTTAAACCAATTACAATTCGGACATAGGAAAACTCTAGAACACATAACTTTGTTTGAATGTATCGAAATTCAAATTTTTTTTGTTGGTTTAAGGAATTCAATATTTAGTGCACTCAAAATTTTCATTTTTTTTGATAATTTTCTATTTTTCCACATGTGCAAAACAAAGAGCTTGATTTTTGGTGAAAAACCTACATTCATAAGATATAATATATAAATATAATAATTAAATTAAATTTATTTAAAATTATACTTTTTTGGAAGCTTATAATAAGGACTACATACTTAAAAAATAAATTAAATGAATTCATTTGATCCCCCAAAAGGTAGATCAAAAGTGGTTTTCTATCAGCATTTGGATAGGTGTAAAGGAGACTCTGTTATACGTATGATTTAAGACTAGCAGTGTTCTATCCAAGGGGGTTTGATCTAAGGTAGTTTGAACAAACCATATTCAATTGGAATGATTTAAATAAAAAAATTAAAGGATTAAATCATTATATTTTCTAAAAATATGTGATTTTAGAAAAAATCAAAATCTCACAAAAATTGTAAACCAGCTTTGTGGGATCACCCCCTTGCACCATGATATTAAAAATGTTTGGAGACTGACTCGACTGGATTCTACACTTATTAAAGTTTGTAGTAATGGTTTATGCTCGAGGCGAAAAATGATAAAATCCCTCAGGAGACCTCCCAACCTTTAGAACAAAGGCTTTGGGGATGGTTATCTTGCACTCTACCATTGAATTGTGAGTTTCCTCAAATTAACTTTTGATTATAGTGGGTTAGAAAACTTGGATTTAGTTGTTCCCACTTAGGTCATTCCTATAGGGTGAGTACATTTTCCCACTATGGTAGGCCTTCAAAAGGTGTTAATGCAAGAAAATAAATGAGTGAGTCTGGCATTCTAGTCACCAATTGAAGGGGGGAGCATAGGCCTACCACTTTACAAGCATAGTAGACAGGGTGTTCATTAACCTTCTAATTAAACTAGATTCTTGATTTAATCAAAAGAAGACAAAAATAACTCCATCCCCTGTAAACACCATTAGTAGTTTCATACAATTGTCTTTTAAAAGTGTAGTAAGCATGTACAACACAAAAAATATGGATTAGTTCTCAAAATTTTGAATTTCTATAATGAAAACCATATGCACTAAAACAAAGACCATATGTGTTAAAAGATAACACAAATGCACTAAAAGAACTACTATATGCACTATAAAATTTGCTAAATGCACTAAAATACGAGTTGGATGCACTGAAAGATGCTCTAGATGTATCATAACAAGGACTCAATGTGCTAAAAGATGTTTTGTATGTGCTAAAACAAATCATGGATGCACTGTATAGAAGTTCATGTACAAATCTATAAACAAGCTTTCTAGAAAATGTTAATAAAAATAAGGATAGGCACCACTGTGGGCACCAATTTACATGTGAGGTGAAATATGTGAGTGATTAATAAAACCACACAATCAATGAAATATTATATTAGAGAATTCAGATAAAGATTTAATTAGATTGAAACAAACAAACTCTTTAAAGTCATCTAATTGTTCTCTATCTCAAAGGATTCATCAAATCATAATGGCTCTCAAATTGTGTATCTAGTATGACTATTAGAATTTCAACTTGAAGAGAAACATAATAGAAAATGAAAGAAATATATTCCTACATGATTGATTGTTGTATGATATGTTATAGATGATTGTACAAAGATTATGATAATGATATGATATTGATAATGGAAATGCAATGATGCAACTATAGAAATTAAGATGCAACTAATGCTAAAGCCATGATTCTAAACTAAATGCTTGTAAAATCCTAATTGCTCAAATTGCTAAATTCTCACAAATGCTCTAATGAAAACTATGTAGAGTAAGATTGTTGAAACTTGGGATCCATTTTCTAGAGAATAAGGCTATATTTATAGATTTTCCAAAGTATATTATGATGTGGTAGCAACCAATGGCCTGGATTTGATCTGGATAGATAGATACTAGAGGATGAAGAAGTTGGAGAGAATCAAGGAGAGTGTTTCCCTTAGTAGAAAAATCTAGCAATTGTTAGGAAGAATAAATGAAGGAAGAGAGGCAAGTGTTGCAAGTTTGTTTTAGAATTTGTTGAAGATAAAGCTTAATTAAATATTTGACATATTCAATTTTTGAGACACATGATTAGGTGGAAAGAGGAAAAGTTGTAGACATGTAACTAAATTCAAATTTAGGATTTATTCAAATTTAGTAAGAAGATATTCATTAAATAAAACAAACTATTTGAATTTGTTTATTTAATTAATATTAGAAGAATATTATTTAAGATAGAAAAATTAGAAAGTGATTTATATAAATAAATATTTCTATTTATTTATAAATAGACGAATTAAAAAGGGTTTATTAATTAAATAACTTTTATTTAAATAATTCTTTATCTGGACCAATTTTAGGTGTGTATATTTTTCTCCTCTTTGAAGTGATGTGTTTACACATTGCTTCAAAGAAAAAATTAATGTGCTGAAAAAAAAAATTGATATTCCCCAGACGTTGATTTTTGAGTGATGATGTATATAACCCCCTCGGGAGATAAATCGATGAATTTTTGAAATTTTCATTTTTTTTGATGATTTGTCTCTCAAGAAAGAAACACTGACCTACCGCTTTGATGAATTTATTAATTAATCCTATTTTTTAAAAATAAAATAAAATCAATCCCACTTAAATCCCCTTTAAATCCCATTTAAAAGGTTAAAAAGATGTGAAAAGAGCTCATTTGTGTCATTTGCATTTTGAGAGATTAGAGTGATTGAGAAACTTTGTGCAAATTTAGCAAGATGGTGATTGTAATCCAAAGCCACTGATTCAAGCGAGTTTGATGTCACATCCACCTGGTTGCATATGGACCTCTGACATGTACCTTAAAAAACTTCCTCATGAATTTTGAATTTCATTTTTCCTGCATTTTCCACATTTAAACTTTGGTTTTTTCAGCTTTTTACTGCATTTAGGCTCTGATGTAGTGCATCTAGTGCCTGTTTTGGTGCATATAGACTTTTAGCACATAGGGTCAAATTTTTAGCTCATTTAGTCAAGGTTGTAACACATTGATGGGATGTTTTGGCGCATTGAGAATTTAGGTGCATAGAAACCCTATTTTGGTGCATCGATGAATTTTTCCAATGCATCCATGTTTTTAACATATAGAAACACTGTTTTAACACATCTATACTAGATTGATGAAATTTTGATTGCACTCTTTGATTTTGATGATTGTTGATCATGTTAGCTAATGTTTTGATGTTGTTTGATGATGTTGATAGATTAGATGATTGATCTGATGATAGTTGCGACTCAATTATGGGATGATGATAATTGACCTCATGATAGGTGAGGATCAATATAGTGTAATGATGATTGACCTCATGATAGGTGAGGATCAATGATAGACGCTCACGAGATGTGATCAAAATATCATCAAAGTTGATTAGATTGCTAGGTTGATTGATATTGATTGATAAGATTGTTGATTTTTGATATGTTATGATGATAGGAGCCTTCAACATTCCTTCCATCTTGGGAATGTTTCTTGAAGACCTGGGCTTTGATTCCACATCTAGTGTAGGCTGATTTAGGTGTGATTGGACAATGTGGTTTGACTTCTTTGATAGATATTCCCCAGCATAGGATTAATAGGGAACTTTTGACCACTTTGGCTGAGAGGTGGCATAGTGACCACAACACATTTCACTTAACCACTGGTGAGATAATAGTCACACTAGAGGATGCTTATTAGATTTTGAGGATTCGTGTTGTTGGAAAGTTGGTTCTGTATGATTCGACAGAGCAGGGAGGTATGAATGCATTAAGGAGAGTTTTCAAGGATGACTAGATTTGTGGATATGAGATTCCATGGTGGGAGATGGTTCATGTATATGGGACACTACCATGTGTTCTTGTTGGGTTTATCAGAGGTTTTCTATGTCCTAATCATAGGTCAAAGGGACTATCAATTGGTTGGGGCTAGATTCTAAAGAGCATGATTACACAGGGGATAAAATATGCCTAGGGATCCTACATGCTAGCACACTTGTACGATGATATTCATCAGGTGGTGTATCTTAGAGCATCCAGTTTGTCTATTGGGGTTACATTGCTACAAATATGGGAATGGGAACACATCTTTGTCACTCAGCCTATTGCAGATAGACACCGTCCAGTTGGGAGGCCTTACATTCATGGATATATGGGCCCAGTTGTCCAACATAAGCTGGGAAAACTAGAGTACTAGCAAAGGGTGTTGGATGATTAGGATTCTATTACATGGAGACCTTATTTAGACTATGAGTAGTGGTTAGAGGATGACACTAAGATGTTGTATGTTTGCACTATGAGGTACCTAATTAGGAGGACTCAATATGTGATTGAGAGATTTCTACAAATGAGAGTTCTCTGATAGTATGGTAGAGTATAGGGTATGCCCCAAGGAGTGGATTTAAATGCACGTAGATGAGTGGACATTCTAGAGTGGGGACCTTCACTATTGTACGATGCAACATGTCAAGAGTATAGGGGTTTATAGCTAGTTTTATGGGAGTATCATCCAAAGATTATAGAGGCTTTGGTGTCATAGAAGTATGCCCATTATTTCTTTGCACATCCTTTTTGTAGGATATCCAATTCAGATGAGCTAATACCTACATTCGACAATGATAAGGAACTAAGAGGGAGGAGGGGTGGAGGAGGTGATGATGAGGAGGGAGAGAGCATTGATGATGGAGATGATGGAGATGGGGATGGTGGAGATGGAGGTAATAGCAGAGGTGGAGGTGGATTGATGTTGGATGTCCGAGATTGTCAGAGGAGGAGATTTCTAGTGGCTATAGCACAACATATTCAAATTCATTTTCCCTCTTAGTGCAAAAGACACAGATAGTAGCTTTATAGGCCCAAGTATAAACATTATAGGGTCAATTGGAACATATACAGGGTCAAATACAAGCACAAACATAGGCACATGCCCAAGAACAAGCATAAATCTCTACTTTCACAACAAAGCTCAATATGTAGCCAGATAGCATCATGAGTAGCTAGAGTTCCTGGAAGAGAGATTAGAGAGAGTGGCCAAGGGTACCTTGATGTCGAATATTCTTAGGGAGGTCACGTGTGTCACCTGAGAGGTAGAGTATTACCAAGGATAATATGATGAGGTAGTGCCTCTGGAGTGATCGGTCAGTTATGCTCAATCAACCATGATAGGGAAAGGGAATTGGGGGAATCATTTGCTAATTCCTGCTCTTGGTCTTTCCTCAATAGACCCCCTTGGTGCCTTGCTCCACCAAGCTAACCTATAGGTCCCTGCCTCTACCTAGGAACCCCTAGTTGATTAACCAATCCCTCTTCTATCCACTTGTTGTCCATTTTCCTAACAAAACTTGGTGCTTCACCATGTTCACTTCTTAGACCCTTAATCTTCCCTAAAGGCCTAATAGCCTCAAACTTCTTCAAGGTTCTTGCAGGGGTTTAAAAGTGTTTCAATAACTTCAAAATGACCAATCTAAGGTCCTTCTGCAACCACAATCCACCAACTCTCCATCGCTTCCTCAAGCTTCCTTCCTAGGGCTTAAAAAGGCTAGTAGCCTTTCCCAATTAGGTCTCCGAAACAGGGGTTTAATGCTTCCTCCTTCTAAACCCACCAAGGATCAATGTTCTTGACTTAGGAATGGTGATTCCCTTGCCCTCACCTCCAAGAATCCTATGGTCTCAACCCTATTCAGAGTGTATACTGTCCGGACACAAAAAATGCACAAGAACCCTTGGGTTTCTAAATTTCACAGAGCTGAGTGAGGACTGTGAAAGAATGCTCTCATAAGATGAACTGCCAGAACTCTTTCCTGACTTCCAAGCATGCCTAATACCTTCCTTTAAATTATGGAAAAATAATTTCGCTCTGATCTTTGTTCCCTTGCAAATTATGGAAATTTTACTTCAAGACTGCCCTAACTGGGCCTGCTCTGGCTCGCCTAGGGCATCCATTTGCTAGCAACCAAAAAATCACAAAGACTCCTACATTTACATTATGTACAAGGATGGATTCTATATTTGTTTCCACTACATCTATACTCCTTGGTACGGACAAAAACCAAGCTAAAACTCCATTTTTTTGATCTTTACCAGACAAAATAGCAAAACAGGAAAGAACGCAGTATTTACAAAATTGATGAAAGCGATGAACAAAAGAGTTTAAGGCACCAAAAAAGTACTTCTAATAACCTCACTACATCCTATAAACACTATAAAATTCTTCCTTTAATCCATTTGGTAGTAGTCACGTGGCCAAGAACAGAAAATCAGACTTTGCACACATAAAATACTAGATTTTTTTATTATTGCATATATTTTCAAACATTCCAATGCCTCCAACCTTCATCCAAGGTCAAGAATTTCCTTTTCATTGCTTGGAAAATGGTTATATTTTTTCCCTCTAGCCTAAGAGTGGCCAAAAACAAACTGTTGTAAACCATAGTGTGTTTTGCAACATTTTTTCTATTTAAGGAAAATAACCCAAACTCAAGCTTCCAAACTTATTCAAATTTTACCTAAGAACCAAAAAGGTCCTCAACCACAAACTAGATGGTATTTAAGACCTTACCAAAACAACAAAAAGGATTTACACCAAAAACTTTTAAAAAATAAGCTTGCACCTTGCCAGGTGCTCCAACTGTGCCAGGTGCTCCTGCACCATTCTCCCCCTCTTTGCACAAAGATCAAGGAACTTGAGGTGATATAAATGATAGGTCAATGCCTAGCTTCTTAAATTTAGTTTCCTCAACCTAGGTAGCCTCAGATTCATGTTTGTTCCTCCACTTGACAAGGTGCTCCATGTACACCTTGTGTCTTGTAGCCTTCTTCACCCTGGACTCCAAGATCTTCTCAGCCTGAGGCTTCTTTTGATTTGGAAGGGGTATATTGCTGATATCCTTAAAGATTTCTTGACTGTTCTGAACTTCATCATTGACTATTCCCTTATACCTTATCAAATCAACAATGTTAAACACTAGAGAGATGCCCAAATCTGATGGTAATTCTACCTTGTATGCATTCTTTCCATATTTGGCGAACACCTTGCATAGTCCCACTCTTTTCATCTGAATTTTGGTCTACATTCCCTTCTGCAACCTTGATTTGTGAAGATGGACCATAACATAGTCACCTACTACAAACTGCACATCTCTCCTTGACACATCAACTTTAACTTTCAATTTTTGTGTTGCTGTTGTGATTGTCTTCTTAACCTGCTCATGAATCTCCTTCATGGTCTACGTGAAGTCTTCTGCATGTCCACTCCTATTCTCCTAAGATCCAAGGTCTCTAAGTTCACAAATGCATCTTGGGTGCATCCCATACACCACTTCAAATGGACTTTTCCCTATAGTTCTATTTACACTGTCATTATAAGCATACTCAGCTTGAGAAATCACCATATGCCAGGTTTGTCCATATTCCTTTGTTAAGCACCTCAAAAGATTACCTAGCACTTTGTTAACCACCTCTATTTGACCATCGGTCTAAGGATGGTAAGCTAATCCAAAAGATAGATTTGTTCCCAATCTGCTCCATAGAGTCTTCCAAAAGTGACTCATGAATTTCACATCCCTGTCAGAAACAATACTTAATGGCAAACCATGAATCCTTACAACTTCCCTGAAGAATAGATGGGCTATGTAACTTGCATCATGTGTAGTCTTGCAAGGGATAAAGTGACTCATCTTGCTGAATTTTTCCACAACTACATAAACACTGTCAAACCCTGCCTTAGTCTTGGGGAGTCCTACCACAAAATCCATACTAACACACTCCCATGGTCTATTGGGAATGGGAAAAGGTTGATACAAACTTGCATTGCTGGCTCCCCCTTTGGCTTTCATGCAAACTACACACTGCTCCACATATTTCCTATCTCTTGCAAACTTAGGCCAGTAATAGAACCTTTGTACCAGCTCTAAAGTCTTATTTATTCCAAAATGCCCACTAAGACTGCCATTATGTTTCTCTTGGAGCATATTTTCCCTCATTGATCCTCTTGGGACACATAACAGATTACCCTTAAATAACAGTCCATTTGCAATGTATACTCAACATACTGACTATGAAAAGGATTTTCAAAATCAGAGCATACCTTGTAGGCTTCTAAGAAGTCTTCATCATCACCATAGAGGTCTTTGATACTCTCTAATCCAATGCTCTTCAGCTGTATTTCCTGCATTGTCAACATTCTCCTGCTTAATGCATCTGCCACTTTGTTTTGTTGTCCCTTCTTGTGCTTAATGGTAAATGTAAAGGCTTGGATGTACTCCATCCATTTCAAATGTCTATTGCTTAACTTCTCTTGGGTGTTGATGAAACTAAGTGCCTGATTGTCTGTAAAGACCACAAACTCTTTGGGTAACAAATAATGCCTCCACTTCCTAAGGGACTACACTAATGCATATAATTATAGGGCATAGGTGGAGTATTTTTGCTTGGCTTCATTGAGCTTTTCACTGAAAAAGGCTACAGGCCTACCTTCTTGACTAAGGACTCCTCCTACTGCTACTCCACTTGCATCACACTCAACTGTGAATAACTTATCAAAACTAGGCAATAATAGGATAGGTTGGGTTTCCACTTCTTGTTTCAGCTTTTCAAACCATTTATCAGCTTCTTGTGTCCATTTAAACTTTGTTTTTAGACCTCCCTTAATAGTATCTAGAACTAGTGCACATATACCACTAAAATTCCTGATGAACTTCCTATAAAACCAAGCTAAACCATGAAAGCTCCTTACCTCTGTTGCTGTGGTTTGTGTAGGCCAGTTTAGGATGGCTTCCACCTTGCTTGGATCCATCTTCAACGTTCCTTGGGACACTACAAAGCCTAGATACACAAGTTCTTGTTTGAAGAACTCACACTTCTCAAGGTTGATTGCCAACTATTCTTCTTGCAGCCTTTTAAGTACCATCTCCACATGTTTCAAATGTTCCACTACTGTCTTACTGAAAAATCAATATGTCATCCAAGTAGACTACCACAAAAATCCCTGTGAAATCCTTAAGCACCTCATTCATTAGTCTCATGAACGTGCTAGGGGCATTTGAGAGGCCAAATGGGATCACTTTTCACTCATACAAACCATCATTTGTTTTGAAAGTTATCTTCCATTCATCACCTTCCTTAATTCTAATCTGATGGTAGCCACTCTTGAGGTCTAACTTAGTGAAATACTGTGCTCCTCCAAGGCAATCCATGAAATCTTCAATTCTAGGTATTGGGAATCTATACCTAATGGTGATCCTATTAATTGCTCTAGAATCAATACAAAGTCTCCACTTACCTCCTTTCTTAGTTGCCAAAACCACTGGGACTACACATGGGCTGATGCTCTTTTGAATTATACCTTGATTCAACAATTCTTCCACTTGCCTAGCCACATCTTCATTTTGCTCAGGTGTCAGCTTGTATGCTGCTTTGTTAGGCAATGAGGCTCTAGGTATGAAGTCAATTTGATGACTTATTGCTCTCTTTGGTTGTAGATTTGCAGGTGTTCCATCACTCACTATGCTCTTCTATTTGTCAAGCAAGTTTTGGACTACTTCTGGTAAGACTGTCCTTTCAGCCTTTTCTCCTCTTTGGACTGCATAACAACCACATAACCTTCACCTCCTTGATGAAAAATGCTGATAAACTCTTTACCACTGCTCAACATGATATTTGGCACCTTGGACTATCCTTCATCTTCCTCTGTCAATGACTATAGCTTGAAGGTTCTTCCATCCTTCTTGAATTCAATGGTGTTCTCCTTCCCATTATATATAGCACCTCTATCATATTTCCATGGCCTGCCAAGAAGAAGATGACATGCATCCATGGGTAGTACATCACAAACTAGCTTGTCTTTATAGCCTCCAATGGAAAATTCCACTGTGACCTGCTCATTCACCAAAACACTATGCCCTTTATTCAACCAAGTGACCTTGTAGGGGTTGGTATTAGGTATCTTCTGCAATTTCAGCTTAGTTACTACCTCCTCAGAGATGATATTATTTGTAGAACCAGAATCCACAATGACCTTGCATACTTTTCCCAATATCTTGCACCTTGCTCTAAACAAAGCTCTCCTTTGCTTGGGTTCTTCCTTGACCGGTTGTCTGATCAGCACTCTATTAAACATCATATTTTCTCCTACTTCTAACTCTATATGACTGATCTCAGGTGATTTGACACTCATGGTGTCCTCTTGTGCATAGGACACTCTCTTTTCATTGCTTGATGAAGAAGCTTTCTATGGGTATCTATAAGCAGGGTGACCTAGCTAATTGTAGTGATAACATTTCATGGTGGCAAAGTAGGAGTTACTTCTGCCTACTCCTCTTCCTCTGTTTGAACCTCCTTGATGTCCCCTTCCTCTATTAAATCCTCCTCTTGATGATGTTTCACCACCATGCTCAGTGAGCTTAGATTCACCTTGGCTTCTTTGATCACTACCTCTTCCTTGGTAACCTCCACGCTATCCTCTTTGGTCTTTGCCTTTCCCTCTACTTTTTGAGGACCGATCATGCTTTCTTTTGTTCCTCTCTTCAATCTTTATAGCCAGCTGATAACATTGGTGGACTATTTTAGGACTCAGTAAGGCCATTTCCTCTTGGATATTCCACTTCAAACCATTAAGGTACCTAGCCACTTTCAGGCTCTCATCCTCTGACACATTTGATCTCAAGCAAAGCTTCTGAAACTCTTCAGTGTAGATGTTGACGTCTTGATCTTTCTGCCTTAGACTCTGCCTCTTCTTGTGAAGTTGGATCTCATAATCATCTGGCATATATGCTTCCTTTACCTTAGCAACCATTCCTTTCCAGGTTGATATGGGCTGCTTACCTTCTTTCCCCCTCTCAGTCTGGATAAACTTCCACCATTTCAGGGCTGATCCTCTCAACCTTGATTTTTCTACCTTCACCTTCTGAGCTTACGTGACTCCATCACACTCAAAGTGATTCTCCATGCCTTCTATCCAATCCATGACCAAATTAGGATCCATATTTCCATAGAACAATGGTATCCCCTCAAGTCCTTTTCCACTCAAGGCTTTCAATGCCTTCAAGAAAGGCTCCTCCTCCAAAACTGGGTCAAGTTCAGGGACCTTGTCCTCCTTTGCAACCTCTTCTTCCTTTGGCACTGTTCCTTCCAACCTTGCATTGTTCAATGCCTTCTCCAATTTCTCTATTCTTTCTTTCAGGGACTTGTTGTCCTCTTCTTGCTCTTCAACCCTCTAGGCTAACTATGCATTTATCACCATGGCGGGGGTTTCACTAGACTCAACTTCTGACATATAAGCTACTTTCCCAAATCTTTCACGGCTCTGATACCAATCTGATAGGGAAAGGGAATTAGAGGAATCACTTGCTAATTCCTACTCTTGGTCTTTCCTCAATAGACCCCCTTGGTGCCTTGCTCCACCAAGCTAACCTATAGGTCCCTGCCTCTACCTAAGAATCCTTGGTTAACTGACCAATCCCTCTTCTATCCACTTGCTGTCCGTTTTCCAAACAAAACTTGGTGCTTCACCATGTTCACTTCTTAGACCCTTAATCTGCCCTAAAGGCCTAATAGCTTCAAACTTCTTCAAGGTTCTTGTAGGGGTTTAAAAGTATTTCAAGAACTTCAAAATGACCAATCTAAGGTCCTTCTGCAACCACAATCCTCCAACTCTCCATCGCTTCCTCAAGCTTCCTTCCTAGGGCTTAAAAAGGCTAGTAGCCTTTCCCAATTAGGTCTTTGAAACAGGGGTTTAATGCTTCCTCCTTCTAAACCCACCAAGGATCAAGGTTCTTGACTTAGGAATGGTGATTCCCCTGCCCTCACCTCCAAGAATCCTATGGTCTCAAGCCTGTTCAGAGTGTATGTTGTCTGGACACAAAAAATGCACAAGAACCCTAGGGTTTCTAAATTTCACAGAGCTGATTGAGGACTGTGAAAGAATGCTCTCATAATATAAACTACCAAAAATATTTCGTGAATTCCAAGCATTCCTAAGACCTTCCTTTAAATTCTAGAAAAATAATTTCACTTAGATCTTTGTTCCCCTGCAAATTATGGAAATTTTACTTCAAGACTGCCCCAACCGGGCCATCTCTAGCTCGCATAGGGCATCCATTTGCTAGCCACCAAGGAACTCACAAAGACTCCTAAATTTAGATTATGTACAAGGATGGAGTCTATATTTTTTTCCACTACATCCATACTCCTTGGTATGAATAGAAAACAAGCTAAAACTCCATTTTTCTGATCTTTACCAGACAAAATAGCAAAACAGGAAAGAACGCAGTATTTACAAAATTGATGAAAGTGATGAACAAAAGAGTTTAACACACAAAAAAAAAACTTATAATAACCTCAATACATCCCATAAACACTATAAAATGCTTCCTTTAATCCATTTGGTAGCAGTCACGTGGCCAAGAATAGAAAATCAGACTTTGCACACAGAAAATACTATATTTTTTTTATTATTGCATATATTTTCAAACATTCCAATGCCTCCAACCTTCATCCAAGGTCAAGAATTTCCTTTTCATTGCTTGGAAAATGGTTAGGGTTTTTCCCTCTAGCCTAAGAGTGACCAAAAACAAGCTGTTGTAAAACATAGTGTGTTTTGCAACATTTTTTCTATTGAAGGAAAATAACCCAAACTCAAGCTTCCAAACTTATTGAAATTTTACCTAAGAACTAAAAGGGTCCTAAACCACAAACTAGATGGTATTTAAGACCTTACCAAAACAAAAAAAGGATTTACACCAAAAACTTTAAAAAAATAAGCTTGCACCTTGCCAGGTGCTCCAACTATGCCAGGTGCTCCTGCACCAAACCAGTGCCAAATCAAGACAAAGCCACTTGTGGATTACCAGTAGGTATGTGACTAGGCCACCTCATAGATATCTTGGTCCAGGGTCGTTAGGTGGTGCAACAAGAGGTGTAGTGGGACCAACAATGTCTGGGGGGAGCAACACATAGCTCCTGATTTATATGATATTAGTGGACATTAGTATTTTGATATTTATATGATATGTAGTGATGACTAGTAATCTATATGGTGTCTATATGCTTTTATGATGAATGTTTATGATGAATGCGTTTAATTTCCATTCCATATGCTATGTGATGTTTATATGGTTATGTTATGAATATGTATAGACACAATGATGAAATGATAATTTATCGATGAAAATTCTATATGTTTTATGGAAGATGCTTTCATTCTATATGGGATGAATTTGACTATGCAAATGATATTTAATGCACTTTATTTTTGTATTTTCTAATGCAAATATTATGATGTGATGCCAAGATGGATGAATGATATGATAATATTTTCTAATGTATTGATGATATAATAATGATTATGCAACTATATGATGGGTATTTATAGGGTATGTGGCCGATGACTTTTTTTAACCCAAAATTGATGAAATTAAAAGGGTTTTTAAAGGAGATTCTCAACTTTCCACTAATATAAATTATACTTTACTTTGAATTTAATAGATAACTATTTTTAATTTTCTATTTGAATTATGACTAAAGTCCCGATTGATAGGCTAATTGAAAAACATCTATAGCTTTTAAATGAAATCACATTTTTTTAATCCAAAATATTTGTCACATTCTATGCTTTGAATACTACAGGAATAAAAGTAAATGAATTTCATGAAGTTTTGACCAAGTTAAGGTGGTCAGAGATACGAGTTTTTATATTTAAAAAAAAAATTAATAAAAAAATCATAATTAATTATTTACACAAAAAGAAAAATGCATCACATCGTGACAGGAGTCCTCTAATTATATCTAAAATCTCATTAAAAATATTATCATTTTATTGTGGTTAGGGTGGTCAGACAGACACCTACTTATTTTTTCCTTGAAATTTAAGTAGTTTAGAAACTACATTTGATTTGCTACAAATTCTATTCTTACATATTTTTTAAATAATATAGATAACTTATTCAAATCTTTATGTCAAGTTGCCTAATTCTGATTTTTTTTAATTTTTTGCGACTTAAGGGCCTATTTTTTCCATGACGATCCTGCACATACTCTGAATAATTTTTTTTGTTAATGTCAAATGTAATCAATCCATTAATCAAAGAGATAACATCATTTTGAAATCTTTCCAGCCTTTGGAAAATCTATAAATGCAAATGAAAAACTAATATGGATGCAATCTATTTAACCATGCAAATCTAAATATGAAAATATTATCATCTTATTCAACCAATTTTTTGTGCTTTTATCATCATTGAGCCTTTGAATTGTCAAAATTTAGTACAAGAATTGATGGTATAATTAGAGCATGATGACCTGAGTACTACTTCCCTGATTTTTGATATTGCAAGTTAACACAAGCATCTAGGTATACTTGAACCAAGATGACCTAAGCATTTCTTGCATAAAAAGACAAGAGTTAACTAGGTATACTTGAACCAAGATGACCTGAGCATCTATGTATACTCACAAACAAGAGACAAAGAAAATATCATACTCCATCCTGACTTCTCTAGTTCATGACATCATCAAGTTGTTTTAGAGAAATGATAATAAAAATCAAAGATACAACAGTTGAACAACCATGCTAAAGTGATAAAACAATGATTCAAAAGAATATCATCCATTTAGATTTAGTGTTTGATTGATTGATTTTACTATTGATTTGGATGGTTGTTTCTTGAAAGATTTGATGTATGTTCAATGTTCAGTTTTACTGTGATCTTTGCATTTACTATGTTTGTCATAATCTTGTTTTTCCTGTTGGTTAAAGCCCAAAGTTAATTTCCCCTAGTGAGTTTAGGATTTTTCCTCCAACCTAGGGTGAGATACAAACACAATGCTAGAATATGTACATTGAGGTTTTATGATCAAAGGAAGAATGATGAAGAAATTGAATGTTCAACACATGCTCAAATAGATGCAAAAGTTAATCTATCACAAATAGTGCCTATTGCTAGGCTTTCACTACTTTATTTTTTTGCACTTTTTTAGATTTTCAGATTTTATTTTATTTTTCTACTTTTATTTGTATTTTTTCTTCTTTTTTTTTTCTTTTTTTTTGTATTTTTCTAATTTTTTTATTTATTTTTCACCAAGATGCCTATTTGCCAAGTTTTCATCAAGGTGACCATTTTTTCAGGAATTTTTCCCATTTTTTGTATTTTTTTAGGACTTTTTCCTAGCTCTATGAAGTTAAATGTAGAGTTTATACTTGCAAGGTCTGTAGATTGCCTTGACGATGCCCTGATTCTATGTGGATGATCGTGTTGGATGAAAGGACTCAATCAGAATGAGGAGTACAAGTGGCAAGTATGAAGGATGATAAATGTGACAGATGAAAGAGACTATGATAGGATCCCTAATGTGCACACTATGTGGGTCATTAGGCTTTAGCCAAAAAGGAGCTAGGGAAACCAATGAGTTCTAGATCTCCATTTGAAAAAGTATTGTTACCTTTGATTCTTGAATTGCCTCTTTTATATTTTCTTTGGGTGATACTTGTTGATCCATGTCTACAAGGTGGATGGATGTGGGTGAGATGGATGAAATAGGCAAAGTGAAAGGAATATTTGGTGGAGGGGTAGGAGTGATGATGCCATCAACGAAGTCTTTGAGACTATCCTTCTTGGTACTATTAACAACAAAGGAAGCTTCCACATCCTTAGGGACTTGGCACAATGGCTTAGTATAGGGGAAAAAGGAGATTCATACCTTAGCCTAGGGTAGGTGCAATGGAAGAATGATGGTTGGATATCCTCAGCAAGATCATGATCAAAGAGTGGGTTATCATAGACTTCTTCATCAAATAGGGGGTTATCAGTTATATGAAGAGCTTGAGTAGAAGGAAATATAGAGGAGGTAGGTGTATCATCAGGATCCCAAAAGGTTTCTATCCAAGTATGGTAATCTTTTTGCATTCCTTCTATAGTTGTCTCAACATCATTGTTAGAAGTCTAACTCTTCTCAACAATAGTAGTAGTCTCTTTTATCAACAAATTATACAAACAAAATTCTCCACATCCCAAATCATGGATTTGGACCTTGGGGTTTGATAGTGCAATAGATGAAGTGGATGATTTTAAGGATTTAGGCTCAACATATGTTTGATAATTTGACAAGGAGGTGCTTCACAATTACTAGGGATGGTGAATTCAACATCAGGGCATAGATTATGGCAATAGCATGAATCCAAGGTCTTCCAAGGAGAATATTATAGGTCAAAGGGAAATCAAGGACCTAGAAAACCATATCTTTCACCATAGGGCCAGCTCTGATTGGTAGAATAACTGATCCTTCATATGAGGATTCCTCTACATCATATACCTTCATGGTAATATTTTTATTGGAATCTATTACATTTTTTTGAATATCCCAATGCAAGGACAAGCTTTAAGGTGTAGATATTTAGACCAGCCCCTCCATCTATTAAGACATGTTTGACAAAAAATTTATGGATCAAAACCTCAATATGAAGTAGAGTGTTGTGTGGATGAGTGAGTGATGCATCATAATTTTTTGAAAATGATAGACAATTGGGTGCACAGTTAGATGTCCCACCATGGCTTGGGACTGATAATCTTCTAAATAATTTGGTACTGGTAGGTTGTCTTTTTAACATTGGTTTTGGTGACATTTTTTTGAGTCTCCACTGCAAAAAAGTTAAGAATGGTAGTGTCATAGACATAGTTTAAAGTATTTTTCATATTTTGTTAAATTATTTTTAAAGGCTCCATGATCATTAATCATTTGAAGTCCTTCTACCAATATTTTCTTGTTAACAATCAAGTCTTGCACTAAATGTTTTAGTTGCATATAGTTGTTTGTTTTATGCTCTTTCTTTCAATGATAATCACAGTAATGTGCATCATTCCACCATAATGGTTTAATTGGTGGGTTATAATCTTGTGCCTCCTATAATGTGATAATTTTATGTTCAAGAAGCTCTTTTAATGTTGATTCAAGAGACTGTGCCAAAGGTGTAATTTTTTTGTGGTTTGATGAGGTTCGATATGGTGTGAATGCAATTTTAATTTCATTGTTATTGTAATTATCATTTTGATTGGTATATTGATTGGTGTTTTGTTTGTTGTTTTGATTGGTCTTGGATAGAAAAGCGACCAAGTTAAAGATTTGTTTTGCATTTTGTGCATTAGCTGCAACATCATTGTTACAGGCTTTTTTACTAATTTTCCAAAATTTTGGCTTTTTATTGTTGTTATAATTATTAGAAGTATATGTTGAGTTGTTTCCTTCATTATAGATTTTTAAATCCTATCTCTCAACCAAGGCTTCTTCAATTTTAATTCCATTTTCAATTATTTTTTCAAAGCTAGGTGGGAATTGTAATTAAATTCTATAGTTTAGATCTCATCATTTAGATTATCAATGAAGATTTACATCTTTTCTTTTTTTGGTATGGGACAAGCATATCTAGGAAACAATCTTCTCCATCTTTGTAAAAATATCAGAAATTATTCACCCTCTTTCTACTGTATGTTGCAAAGGTCTTTTATGGTTATCTTGTGTTGGATGTTATAGGAATATTGAGTGATGAATTTACTAACCATATCTTCAAAGGATCTTATACTTGGTGGTAATTTTGAGAACCATTCCATAAATTGGCCACCCAAGCTTCGTGGAAACAATCTCATCAAATAATTCTCTTCATGTGCAAACTCTAAGGTCATGGTTTGAAATTCCTTCACATGATCTATAGGATCAATTTTTCCATTATATTTCTCATATTTTTTTAATTCATGATGCTTTGGGAAAGGAATCATGTGCAGTATTTGATAAAAATGATATTGGAAAATGTCTTGCAACAAGTACCCTTTTTTGGTTCCTCTTTGCATGTTAAGGAGTTGTAGATTTTTCATTTGATTAGTTAAGGCAACCACTAGATCTATGTTTGGTGGATCATTTTCAATTCTTTTGGGAGTTCCTTTCAGTTAATTAACATCAAATTCATTGGGTAGTTTGATACCTATATTAGCTAGCATTAAAATTATTTATCCTCATCTTTTTCTAGAACTTTTTCCATGAATTTGTGGAACTTGGGATCTTGTCGAGTAGTTTGGATGTCTTCCTCAATTATTTTGTCACTTTTAGGTTGGTGAAATCTATGAAATGGATTTTATTCACCTTCAACGATGGTGTTTTGAGTTTTAATTTCCTTTTTTTGAGATTTTTCTTTTGTGATCTAGTTAAAATGGGCATACAAGTGTTATGGTTTTCACTAAACTTTGATCTTTGTTTGGAGGAGTGCTAAGGATAATAACCAAGTCAAATAGAATGAAAAATTTGATTGATAAGACTAAGTTAAATATGATGCACTTGATGCTCATTGTATAAAACATAAATTTTTTTCAATGAAGGATAAAATTCTAATTTTTCAAATTTAGATTTCTAACAACAATATCTAGTGCTTCAAATCAGTTTCATAGTGTTTTATTGAATTTTGTTTCATTAATTATCAATTTTCAAAGTTAAACCAATTACAATTCAGACATAGGTGGATTGTATAACACAACTTTTTTTGGATGTATTGAAATTCAAATTTTTTTTGTTGAATCAAGGAATTCAATATCTAGTGCACTGAATTTTTTCATTTTTTTTTGATAATTTTCTATTTTACCACATGTTCAAAACAAAGAGCTTGATTTTTTGGAGAAAAACCTACATTCATAAGAAATAAAAAATAAATATAATAAAAAAATTAAATTTACTTAAAATTATACTTTTTGGGAAGCTTATACTAAGGAATGCATACTAAAAAAAAGAATTAAATGAGTTCATTTGATCCCCCAAAAGGTAAATCAAAAGTGGTTTTCTATCATCATTTTGATAGGTGTAAAGGAGACTCCATTATAGGTATGGTTTAAAACTAGCAGGGTTCTATCCAAGGGGGTTTGATCTAAGGTAGTTTGATCAAACCATCTTAAATTGGAATGCTTTAAATAAAAATTTAAAAGGATTAAATCATTATATTTTCTAAAAATATGTGATTTTAGAAAAAATCAAAATCTCCTAGAAATTGTAAACTAGCTTTGTGGGATTACCCCCTTGCACCATGATATTAAAAATGTTTGGAGACTAACTCTACTGGCTTCTACACTTAAATGTTTTAGTAAGGGTTTCCGTTCGATGAAAAAAATGATAAAATCCCTCAGGAGACCTCTGAACCTTTAGAAAAATGGCTTTGGGGTTGGTTATCTTGCACACTACCATTGAATTGTGAGTTTCCTCAAATTCACTTTTGATTATAGTGGGTTAGAAAACTTAGCTTTACTTGTTCTCACTTAGGTTGTTCGTGTAGGGTGTGTAATTTTTTCCACTATGGTAGGCCTTCTAAAGGAGTTAATCCAAGAAAATTAATGAGTGCATCTAGAATTTTGGTCACCCAATGAACGAGGGAGCATAGGCCTACCACTTTACAAGCATAGTATACGGGGTGTTCATTAACCTTCTAATTAAACTAGATGCCTAATTTAATCAAAAGAAGACAAAAATAACTCCAACCCTTGAAAACACCATTAGTAGTTTCATACAAGTACTAAGCACCTAGAACACATAAAATATGGATCAACTTTCAAAATTTTGAATTTCTATAAAAAAAACCATATGCACTAAAACAAAGACCATATGTGTTAAAAGATAAAATAGATGCGCTAAAAGAACTATTGTATGCACTATAAAATCTACTGAATGCACTTCAAGAATCCATGAATGCACTAAAATATGAGCTATATACACTAAAAGATGCACCATATGCATCATAACAAGGACTCAATGTGCTAAAAGATATCACATATGTACTACATAGAAGTTCATGTATAAATCTATAAACAAGATTAGTAAAAAATGTTAATAAAAATGGGGATAGGCCCCATAGTGGGCACCAATTTACATGTGAGGTAAACTATGTGAGTGAGTAATAAAACCACACAATCAATAAAATATTATATTAGAGAATTCAGAGAAAAATTTAATCAGATTGAACCAAACAAACTCTTTAAAGTCATCCCATTGTTCTCTATCTCCAAGGATTCATCAAATCATAATGGCTCTTAGATTGTGTATGCACTATGACTATTAGAATGACAAATTGAAGAACAAGATGTTGGAAAATGAAAGAAATATATTCCTACATGATTGATTTCTTTTATGATATGTTGTAGATGATTGTGCAAAGATTATGATAATGATATGATATTGAGAATAGAAACAATATTATTCAACTATAGAAATTTCGATGCAAATAATGCTAAAGAAATGATTCTAAACTAAATTTTTCTAACATGCTAATTGCTCAAATTGCTAAATGCTCACAAATTCTCTAATGAAAATTTTTTAGAGTAAGATTGTTCAAACTTGAGATCCTTTTGCTATAGAATAAGGCTATATTTATAGATTTTCCAAAGCATATTCTAATGTCGTAGAAACCAACAGTCTATATTTGATCTAGATAGATAGACGATGGAGGATGAAGAAGTTGGAGAGAATAAAGGAGAGTGTTCACTTTAGTAAGAAAATCTACCAAGTGTTAGGAAGAGGGGCAAGTGTCCCAAGTTTGTTTTAGAATCTGTTGAAGATAAAGCTTAATTAAATATTTGACATATTCAATTTGTTGAGACACATGATTAGGTGGAAAGTGGAAAAGCTGTAGACATGTGACTAAATTAAAATTTAGGATTTATTGAAATTTAGTAAGAAGATATTTATTAAAGAAAACAAACTATTTGAATTTGTTTATTTAATTAAGATTAGAATAATATGATTTACAATAGCAGAATTAGAAAGTGAACAATATAAATAAATATTTCTATTTATTTATAAGTGGATGAATTAAAAAGGGTTTATTAATTAAATAACTTTTATTTAATTAATTAATTATCTATACCAATTTTACATGTATAAAAACACTACCCTTTTCACTCTAGAAACCCTCTTCATCCTTTTATATGCTTTATAGAGCAAATATAGCCTAAATTTTGATTTCCTTCATGAATGTTTTGAATTGCTTCTCTCAGAATGATGTATATCTATCTTTGTAGTTGTTGATTTTTCATGAAGGAAATGTTTTTGTTACATTATGAGTATATACATTTGGTTCTTGATAAAACATGAAGGAAAATGAGATATTTAACTATATTATTTTTTATTACATTTCTGAGCAATGAAAGGAAAAAAGCTTGTCATTCTCGGTATCATTGTTGTGCTAAAAAAAACATGTTTAGTATGACACTATCATTCTTAATGATTTTGATAAGAATGTGATTGTACTTGGTTCCAACTTATCATTCTTTTGTGTCATTTCTTCATAGGACTGTACCAGTGAAATGAACATTGTCACTTGCTTTAATATAGAACATGATAGAGGGTTTTGTGTAGACTATGATTTACTAAACATGAACTGTCATCTACTCTATTCACTATGCACTTTCAAAGACTACTACCTTGCCAATTATTTTTCCCAATATTCTCAACCCAATTGTAAACCTTGTCTCTATTTCCCATGAACATGTTGCTACAAGTATAGAAATAGGGTTGTCTCTTTGCATATGACTGCCCATTTCTCTTTAATGGATGTGAATGTGTCTTAACTATACGTTCATGTACCATTCATTGACATAACTTAATATCCTTATCATTATTTACTACCTTTCATGATGCATATCATTGTCTCACTTATAGCTTGGTGACTACTAAGACTGTGAATCTTCATGATCTTGTACATCATGTCCACTAAGCACTATCTAAACATGTTGATTAGATGCCTAACATAATTGAGTTATCCTCCTATTGTATGCAATGGTGATCATGAATGCACTTGGTGATTCTTGTTACTATTTCAATAGCTTCTAAGACTGTTTACTAGGAAAACATTCCTTTTGTATTTGTGACCCTTTATGAACTATCCCTTGCATTACAATGAGATATCTATGCCACTTTTCTTCACTACTGAACTTGATTGCTAAGTTTAATGAACATTTACTCTTTATGCAAAACATAATGGAACTTTTATTGATGAACTTTTGTTTCATTGTTTATGTTGATAATGAAATTCCCTTATTAATAGGAGAGAACCTTCATTAATAAGGTGTCTTTCTTTTATCAATATCACCATGATTATGGAACTTGTCTTCAAGGATTTGAATTGTGAAACAAAATGTGACTATCCCTCTCAAATGAAGAAAGAGGGCAACATGCTAGGCTCAACCCTTTTGAGAGCCCATTTCACTCCACATGCTATGATATGAAACATAAATAAAAGAGTAGTTCAAATTTCACCTATACCTGCACAATGAACAAACATGTTAGACAAAATAGAGCATATGATAGATGTTTATGATAACCTTTTTATTTTCCTGGACATTTGTGATATGCAAAATATTTCAATGCTCTATGAGTATTAGGCTATAAGTTTTTAGATGTTTGCATATGTAAGGATTGGTGATACATCATTGGTATAACAAGCTTATTCTCAATAATGCAGGCAATGTTGGAGAATTGGAGGCAACTTCTAGAAGTTGAACAATTGGGATAACATTTTAAATTTACTAGAGGAATGAATATAAATTCTTATCTTCAATCAAGATTTTTATTTTATTTTGATGGTTTCTTAAAATTTATTTTAGTGACATTTTATAATGTAATTATTTTATTAGATTATCTTGTTTTTGCAGAGACTTAAGAAACCCCCATATAAATGTTTTCATCTACTTTTATTTCAATGTAATTAATGATGTATATGGATCTATTGATGCATGTGTAAGAATTTTTCCCATGATTCATCCATAATATGATTTAATTTTCATCTCTTCACAACATGGTTATCCATGCCATATTCTTCAATATATCATAAAATCATTTTACATGAGTAATTATCATTATAGATGAGAATATAACTCTATTTCACTCATTAGAGTGGGTTTCCTTTGAGAGAAGTTAGTATCCTCCAAATAGAAGATTAGAATTATGAGCAAAGAAGAAATATCCCATATGTGTTGTTAAATAGTTTTAATAATATATTAGAGAAAATCCATAATGATGGTTAGATAAAAATAAGCATGATGTCATTGAGCTCTATTCTTGATAAAAGCTTTTTGGTATAGTCAAGGATTGATGGGAAAGGTGCTACTTAGCATTAATTGTATGCTAGGTTTTTTCAACATTGTAGATGTTCGTTGACCATTGATGATTCTATGCACAATACACATGTCAAATCATTATTTTATAAGTTTAACATATATTTTAGAACCCCATAGAAAAATTATGATATTATATGGCATAATATTGGTAGCTACTTTGGAACAACACATTAGGTATACGATGCTTACATTTTGATTAACTTTCATTTTAGTGGAAATATCCATTTTATGGAGAAAAATATAGAATATGGGATTTGATAAAATGTTAATACATGTAAGTGTATATTCAACACCCTATTAATGAAATCAATGGATTATTTCTCAAGAAATAACCTATTCAATTTTTGGTGTTAGAATAGACCTAGATATTTTTTTTGGATGCAAATGAATTAGATCCATTTTATTGGCATGATCATGTTTATTTTGGTTGGTAGTAAGTTAAATGGTTTAAATTTTTTCTTCTTTCAACCATTGATGTAAAGATTTCTAATCTAGGTCATAAATTGAATTGTAATATAAAAATATTAGCTAAAGTGTATCTTTTGGTTATTAAATGAAGAAAAATAATGGTTGAATCTTTTGAATAATAGCTTTAATATAAATAATGTTTAATTCAATGGGTTAGTCATGGAATTGAAATTGGATTGATTTAAATACCGTGCTATTGAATCTTTCAAAACAAGTAACTTAAAGGTTTTTGCTAGAGTTTGAACTACAACTGTTGAATTGAAAGAATTCCCTATAGGAACAAATGAAATATTTAAGTGATTTCCAAGGTATTGTTTAAGGACAATACACCTCATTGGGGTCCTCTTAGTTTCTTTCAATTTTTATGTCATCATGAAAGTAAACTATGATGATTCCTTTAAATACACAATCCTTTTATGTTTAATAGTAATTGCTTATCTTTCACCAAAAATATTGGGTCAAATGATATAGCCACTCCAAGTCATCATAAGTTCTTGTATAAAAAATGATATAATCGCATTAGAAACTATGTAAAGTGACCTACATTTTTAAAAATAAAATGATATCCCTTTCCATATGAGCTTATATAGTTTCTAAAATGGTTTGATGTGAAAGTTACACACCTATTCTATTCTATTTTTGCATAACACACATGCATGAATCATTAATTTGTCTATTTTCTCTATCAGAAGTATATTATATTCTTCTTGGTAATACTTGTTTATGTGACTTGGTTGTGACCTATAACACTTGATAAGACACATCATTAGTCTAGGAAGATCAACACATTGATCATTCATGTACAAAGTAACCATTGAAAAGAGACATTTCATTAGTATTTGCAAATGAATTGAAAAATTCCATGTCTCATACAAAGAAGTTCACACTAATTATGGTATTTATAGTGTCTTTTTGAAAAATGTAGTATGAGCTAAATATTTCTACATAACGTAATAAATTGGTGCATATGAACTCCACTAAACCTCACTAAAAGAAATTTTTACACACAAACCTATTTGATAGACTCATATTAATATCTAGGAAACATACATTTCACATTGTAGACCTTATGATAACCATATAATTATAATAGAAGGATTTGTCACAATAATATATATATAAATTCATCATATTTATATTTTTAACTTGTTTCAAATTGGATTTGGAGTAAACCTTATTTAAAGCTTCATAGTGCTTTGAAATTCACAAAGAGATTATGAAAATACCTTTTCCTCTTTACAATTAGACTTTTTTTAGATTTTGAAAATTAAAATAAATTTTGCTAAATTTTTTTGTTACTTTTCTATTGTTTTTATTATTAAATTTTTTTCATGTAATATTTTTTGTAGTTTTTCGAATTATTCTCTTTTAGTTTTGGTAAAAATTTCATAGGCTTTTGAATACCTTTTCTTTAAATTTTGGTAAGAAAATTGTAATCTTTTGAATACATTTTCTTTTAAATTGGATAAAATATTTGTAGTCTTTTGAATTAATTTTCTTTCAAATTTGATAAAATATTTGTAATCTTTTGAATAAATTTTATTTTAAATTTGATATTGATCATGATTTGCAATAATAGAAATATAATCTCAAATTTGAAATAAATAAATTAAAAAAAATACAAATAAAAAAAAAAATTAAAATAACACAAATGTCATATTCAACTTTCCTCTTCATATTCAACATTCCCCTAGAAAACTTTTTTGATTTGAAAATTTACTTAAATACTTTTCTTAATATTGACTATGACTTGCTAAAATTAAAAAATATTGAAAAAAAATTCAAAGAAAAATATGAATATAATTAATATTGACTTATAGCTAGCCACCACTGAAAGTTACACAATTCCCCCACCACAAATCAATTAAATAAAAATACAAGCTATAATTGAAATGCACAAAATTTCAAAAAGTACAAATAGATTTATAACCAGCATTGAAAATTACACAATTCTCCCACCCCAAATGGGACCTCATTTTTCAACAGCTATTATGACGATTCATAAGCAATAAAGGGCATAAATGTTGGGTCAGGTTTTTATTAATAAAACTTGTCATGTTTCTTAAAACTCAAATTAAATATTTTTTAAAAATAATATATTCCATTAGTTAGTGAAAATAAATATAATTTGAAATATGTAGTAGTATAAATGTTGATGACAAACTTCATTTTATTTTTTTATATTAAAATTTGGTATATTTTCAAATATAAATTTTAATTGTATTTTTTTCACATTTTTAAAAAATTTAATTATTTTATTAAAAAATACTTATAATTAATCTTTTAAATGAAGGATATTTTGAGTTTGATCTTAAAAATTTATAGATTTTTTACAAAATTCTACATTTTCAAGTGCTTCTTTCTTGATATGCTACATTTTGATTGTGGTCACTAGTATTCTATTATTGAAAATGGTATTGCAAATGAATCTATGGTTAGTAATGCAACTTAATCTCATATGGTAAAGGTCCCCAAGTTAGACAACATGAAGGAAAGCAACAACTCCAAGGATTTGAGATATCCCTTAAACCTTGTGTCCCCTACTCTAAGTGCCTCTTTCTATATTGGCCTCAAATCTAAAATAGTTTTGGGACAAAGTGGGGCTTTGATAACTATAAAAATCTTGATCTTTTTTATTTCTCCCAAGGCATTTGTTGATCTTAAAACGAGTGTATTTTCACAAGATCTAGAAGTAGGAGTTCATAATACTAGTTCTTAGGAGAATGTGTTTACTACTTATTTTTACAATTTGATGAAGGAAATTATTACATAATGGCTCCAAAATGTTGTCTTAATTTTTAAATTTCACAACTTCTCACCAAGTTTGCAAAAACTTCATGAATGATTGTCACTTCACCAAAAGCCATTGGCTAAAGGTAGAATCATTATCTTTCTATTTACAAAAAGATAGTTCTTAGTAGATTTTAATCTACTTCCAATATGCTAAGTATTGAAGGGATGCAATGGTTTTAACACAAATCATATCAAGGCCTTAAAGAATGGCCTCCAAGGTTTAATCCTTTCTAAAACCTTTCTATTCACTTTGGTGCATCGATGAGGCTATTGAGCTTATCTCTTCATTTTTTGTCAATGGCATGTATCTCCTCTATTGTTTTTGATAAAGAAAAGTACGTTTTGAAGGGGCTCCAAAACCCTTTACAAAGATGATAAGCTACAAAAATACTAAGCCAAGATAAACCACAACCCAAGAAACCAAAATGCTGACAATAGAAAAAACTAAAGAAACCTGTCAACAAACCAACAATAAAAACATTAGCACCCAAGCTGATCAAGCAAAAGACAACACAACTACAACATCTTTTCTAGAACATTAACCAAGGCCAAATTTTCCTCAATGACCCCCTCATGCATCTCCATAACATCCTTGAGCTCATAAAATGATATGGAAGCCCGCTTCTTGGTCTTACTCCTCATCAACAAACACGGGCCATCCTCCACATCCTTTTCCATACCTAGAGCAGAATCCACATTCATTTCTAGCCAGTTTGATCAATTCACATCCTCAACAACTTTCTCAATTTCACCCAGCTCTAGCGGTTTACCAATCCATTTCAAGGCTTTCTTGTTTTAAGCTGAAAGTTCCTTAGCAATCGACTTCAAGTAATTATTGCTAGTGTTCACTACAGTTCTAAAATCATCTGATAGCTTACCAATTTTGTTCTCAATATTAACAAATATTTCCTCCAAAGTGGAAATCCTCTCCTCATGAGTTATACGCAGAATATCAACATCCACACCTAATTTATCAAGCATTACATTCATGGATTTAACCTTACCTTTAATCACCCATTCCTTTTGATTGCTACAAATGAATGCCACACAGACGTCCTACCAATTCATGCCACACAGACATCCTACCAATTCTTTAGCTGGACATTGAGCTCCTTAACTTCTTAGAACAACCATTTCACCAAAGAAAGCAAGTTACATATCCCATCCTTCGCCATCTTACTACACTCCTCTTTATGTTCCTCTTCCTCCTCAACAAGGGAATCCTCCACTTTGACCACCTCCACCTTAACCCTATGCTTGTCTAATAAGTTTCTTCCAAGACTTCTAGCCACTCCGCCTTCACCGCATTCACTTTAACCTACAAGGATCTTAAATGAGTATTAAGGGGACCTTGGTTAGCGTTAATCTCCTTAGAGCACTAGAAAACCTCAAGCCCCTCAACATCCATAGTCACAAACCAAGGAAGGTTTTTACCCACACAAGGACTATTATCAACAACTGGGGTGCTTTCCACAACCCCCACATGTTTATGACCCTAAGCACCAGTCGCAGGGGTTCTTTTCACCACACCAACCTTCCTGGGACTCAAAGGAGGCTTTGCACTAGAACCAAGATTCTCAACATCTTTTGACAAATCCACCTTTCACTTAAGAAAAGATTTATCTTTCCTAGGAAATTTAGTTTTCCCCTTAGAGCTCTTCTTCCTAGACTGCACCATAACATCCCTGAACTCAATGTTTGTTTCATAACCCTTTAACCACACTTAAATATATTCATACCCCTCCTCAAACACATCATCCTCGATAGAAATTTCATCAAAATCTAATTCTTAATTCTAAACATTCACTTCCCATTCCATTGCAAAATCACCTGTCTCATAGCCAGAATTCTTAACCCCCTTTTTGTGAGCCAGAGTTTTAGGAGTAATAGGGATTAACTTTAGCTTAATATGAGAAAACAAGAGATTCATAAGGCCTTCATGAAGAATGAACTTATTAGGGTTTTTACAGTGAACTACAATATTATTTTTCATGGACAACAAGAGATAAAAATGGAAAATAAACCAACACCTTATGAGGGAAGTGATTCAGAAGCATAAAGTGGTAGCTATAAACAATAGAGAACATACCTTCCAGAGTAAAGTAATGCATGATAGCTAACACAAGATCCCTCCAAAGCAGTTTGAGAGACTTATGGGTATACCCACAAGTCCCCTAGGCTTCTTCTCATCAAATTTGAAGAAATTAGCAAGGGCTTTCATAGTAGCTGCTCTTTCTGTATAGAATTTCCTCCCAGAAGATGAAATCCCAATGAACTCTACCACAATATCATCATCAATATTGAACTCTACACCTTTATAATGCAGAACCTTGCTATTCCACCCTTTCACAAAAAAAAAATTAGCTTCAAGATTAGGGCCTTGGAGTCGCAACATGTATCGGGTAACCCCACCCTTTTCCAAATGCTCCCACATAGTTTCATTACTCTAGAACTACTCACACAAGCTCAACTCCATTTTTCAATGAGCTTCACCTATGGTGGCATGTAAAGAGTAGGAATCCAACAACACCACATTCTTTTGCAAAAACAAAATAAGGATGGCTAACCACAAAACAATGCAAATAATACCCACAAAATATGTGAGCCTACCATTCCAAGTACTTCTCAACCTACGCAGCTAGGCCATGATTTCTTAGAAATCTAAATGGTAATTATGAAAGGGGCAAGGACAAGACTCAATTTTCATAAACCAACTCGAATTAATAATGAAGAGCCTTTCCCATATATCGACCACCTTAAAGACATGCCACCTAGTCATTATTGGAAATGATTTTAAGATTGAGTGGTAAGTATTCAAATACATCCCAATCATTTCTAGCCACCACTCCCAAATTAGCTAACCCATCAACCAACAAGTTAGCTTCCCTAAACACGTGATATTCTTATCTCGTCAAAATAATTAATGATGGAGATTAAATCAGTAATGAAATGAGAAATTATCCATATTGGCAGACACTTCAAGAAAAGATAGTTTATAATGTTGAGTGAGTCCCATTCCAACCAAAGTTGAGAGACCCCTAAATTCTTCACCAATACAAGGCCATGATAAGTTGCAACTATCTCTCCTCCATTGTTATATCCTTTGGGTGCTTGATTGATCCAATAATTTGTAATTTAAAGTGGTAAACCTTGAATTTGGAAATAATAAATTATTTTTGAAGGCTTAGGAATGAGGTGACTATGTTTTTTTATTGACCATTTGATTGTTAGTTAAATATTTTCTTTCAACTCAGGGGTAAATACAAACTACTTGGTGGGTTGTGTGAAAACATCATCACAAGATGATTGATTGCAATGGGGATACACTCTATGATACTTCTATGAATAGTTCCTCCTTATAATATTTGAAACTTTAAAATATTGTGTTAAGTGGTCCTCTTTTAAATATAGTGATTCTTCTATAGTTCCCTCTCATTTAGTAAATTTCAATGCTTTTCCCCCTTCTAAGACTATTTTCTTATCCTACTAATGATGTATCAAGCAATTTTCATTTGATGAACTCAACACATGGAGTCTATCCTAAGAAACCCAATGAATGGATCATTGTAGAAAGAAAGAAGCAACATACTTCTCTAGTTAAAAATGGTAAAATGGTTTATAATAAGATGATCTTGCACTTCCATAGACTAGAAAAAGATATTAGGGCTTAGTTGGATTGCACTAGTTAATTTGGGAGTCACATTTGAGGTGTATTAATTATTTTATTGGAAGTGGATAATAACATAATGGATAAGGTATTGGATAAATTGAATTTGGTGAACCTCAAATTATTAGAATCTTAGACTGAGAAACACTATTTTTTTCTCTAATCCATGTTTAATAGAAAATAAAATCTAGAATATAAATATTTTATATAAAAAAATAATGTCTTAATTGATTGTATGTTTAAATTTTTTAATAATATTGATATTTAAACTAAGTTATGTCAAAAATTCTTATAATATCTTAAAATATTTAACATTTTGTATGTTTTATTTATCTAAAGTTTTGTTTTTCTTCTCTTCTAAATAATAGTCTTATTAATTCTTATATGTACAACTATAGCATCTATTTAAAATTAATAGATAAATAATCAACCTTTTGTCTATGAATTAGTTTTATTTATTATTTGAGCTTAATGTTAATCAAGAAGAAATGCTATCTTTCAAATAATAAGAAATTCATTTGTTTTGCATAGTGATTACATTAGAAATGTTCACACATCAATAAATGAATAATTAACCATTTTTTTTTTGTATTGCTTACATTAGTTCATAAATATTTCTTTTATTTATCACTCATTTTCTCCATTCTTGTGTTGATTTTGTTTACATATGCATCAAAAAATTTATGATCTTTATTTTATTTTATAATTGTTTATATAGGTTTATTTATTTACTATAAAATATTAATACTATAAATTAATTATATATTTTCTAGAATATTATATACAAATAAATATATGAGTGAAAATATTCAAGTGAGTTTTATTTAAAAGACAGAATGAAAGTTGTCCAAAAAATCAAACATGAAATTGTTTAGATTAAATGAAATTTAGTCAAAAAACTTGTATTGGATAATACTTCTATCAAAGGTGGTCTGACTAATCCCCCTTCGAAGTGTTATAAAATTATAGGGCTACCCAATTACTTTGGCACTTCTACATAAAAATCAAATGAGAGATCTCCTTGTGCACGAAGATAATCTTGGACATAAAACATGGTATAATTCTTGCACACAAAGGAATAAATTAATAAAACCAAGTAATTTTAACCACAATTCTTATAGTAGTAAGAGAATTAAACTTTTAAATTATTAGTATAGTACATGAACCTTTAGATATAAAAGAAAAAGTTTATTCCAAGCCTATTTTATCTAGGGATTCAATCCAAGGTAGTTCATAGAAATTTGAGGTCAAGAAAAATATAGCTAAAAGATATCATTTTATGGATCAAAGTGGGTTTGATTGAACCCTTAGATTAAAGGGCCTTGGTTGAAAGATAGTGTAATTTTTTTGATCTAATTAATAATCCTTCATTGTGTAGAGGAGGTAGTTTTCTACCCTCAAGATGACAATATCTCGAGGAGAAAACTATCTCTGCACTACCTTAGTTGACATGGCTCAACTAAACTAGAAATGGAGGAATGCAAAATTTAATTAAGGACATAAATTACGTAGACTTTAAAAGCATTAGAAACTGAAAGTGTAGGGTACAAAGGTCTTCTTGACATCTCAATAGGATAATTTTATAAGATGATAGTTCAACTATCAGATGATAGCATGTCACACAGGTATCACATGTAAACATAAAACAATATTTGACACTAGAAAACATAAAGTGTTGTGCATAGGTTTATAGATGCGCAAGGGGTGTAAAATATGAATGCACATAATTAGAGATAAAGATGATGAATGAAAATGAAATTTAAATGAGGAGAGGTTTTAGATATCACCAAAAAATAATTATGGAGAACTTTTAGTCTTACTTCAAATAATTCCTCAACTTACACCTACACAAACAAGACCAAAGGGGAATATTTGGGTTAACATTTTCCTTCTTTCAAACCCTTGTATTGGGATTTCCACCTCCATGGACAATCTTAGACAATATAATGAAAATAGATATGAAATGATAAAGATAACAATGTGCTAACAAGGAAAGATAATGTGCTTGAATAAAAGATGTGAATAGTTTCAATACAAAAGATATGTAGCTTTCAAGCATTGTTAGAAAATGATGAGAAACTACAAGATGATAATGGTATCTTCACAAGATGAACTCATATTTGTCAAATTGGAGTAGATGGAGAAATTTTTGCAAGATAAGTGTTATATAATGGTGGAGAATATGATGAAAGAAGACAGTTGTGTGTTTTTTCAAGAGAGAAAGATTGAAACTATTGAAGAATGAATCAAGAATTCTTATGAAAGATGGGTTTTTTGGTTCAAATGATGTGCCTAAGCGACTCTTGATGAGGTTGTAGGATGGTAAAGGTATTGCACTAGAAAAATATGAGAGATGTGTCATCTCAATGAACAACATATAATCTTAGATTTTTCTTGAAATACTAGCATGGCTCAAGGACATCTTTGTAATGTGCATGGGTCCATGGGAAGATAAAAATTAATAGCCAAAAAAATAGGCATGCCAAATGGAGAAAGATGGTTTTAGGTTGAGAGAAAGAATAGTTTTCTTATAAAGAATCCTTGACTAGACCTGAATCCCTTGATCCTAATGTCATTGAGTCTATGATAATTGAAGGAAAAATGTAGAATATTGGTGAACTATGGAATGTATCCTCACCCATTGACAAACTAAAATTTGATGATGTTGTGATAGAATATCTACTATGGAAAGGTATTGAATTATCTATTGTTTTTGAATCCTTACCAAAAAATCTAATTGAGATTGTTGAAGAAAGGATGTTGCTTGAAGGTACAAAATGACGTAAGATGGTAATATTGGTTGAAAGGAGATGTGAAAAAGCTAAGAAAAAATTGTCTGGATTGATTGTGGAAACAAAGAATTCTATTAAAGAAATTTTAGATGTTTATAAGTATTGTCTTCAATGGCCTATAGTTGTAGATAATTTTAGAAGTACAATTGAAAAGATTGAAGCTAAAATGAACAACATTGGAAATAATTTTGATATATTTGAAGATAAAGAAGGGAAGCAAAGAATGAGAGTTGGTGAACTATAGGTTGAACTAATCATTGTACAAAGATAGAGAGATGATGTAAAAAATAGCTTCTACCTTCTTAAAAAAATTACTAAATTATAATTAGAGCATCTTTTAAGAATTCTTATTGATGCAGAAGATGTTGAGAAACAATGTTTCGTTACAGATTGGTCATCTTCTTTTACTTTGTTGGGTTTATTGGAAAGTACATGCACAAGAATGGATTATGTTGTTTTTAGCTAGAAGTTGTTTCTATGAAAATTACAAGAAGGTATTTCAGGTGAAGAATGTCATCTTCACTTAATTTTTGTTACAGATGATTGGAAGTTTTTGAAGTTTTGATGTGACCATGTTTTTTTTTTTCTCCCTTTGTCATTGATGTCAAACGGGGAGAGATTTAGAGAAAAGGGAGAGAGAATTGGAGAAAGTTGGAAAAATGAGAGAATGAGAAACTTTTGTTTACATGTTGCCATCATTGATAAAGGGAGAGATTGTTGGAAGTATGAGAATTTTATCTATATGTTGTCATTGATGTCACCACATTGGTAGATTAGTCTGGTACTCTAAACTGATGTGTTTAAATGGTTTATCTTCTCTGGTGATGGATCCAGTAATTTTGATGTACCATCTGGTATTCTAATCCACATTTCTCCACAATTGACAATTTTTTATTGCAATATTTGGAAATTGTTTTTGATGATTGAAGGCATGTATGGGTATTTTATTACGAGCTTTGGTGTTCGTATGAAAAAATGACTATTTTGTTGGTTACCTCTTTTACCTTGAAGTCTATTCCTAGTTGACTTCTTGAAATAGTTGTGATATGATATGAAGACATATGTGTGACCCAATTCGTTGAGTTTGTGCTGACATAATGTAATGTGTTGAAGATTTGAATTAATTTTGAAACTATTTTGTGTAATATTGGAGTTGGTGGTTGATATATTTTATAAATGAGAATTGCATCTAATTAGGCCAACCTAATTGATGGTTATGATCAAGATCGAGTATATATTTTGAATAGTTTTTGAAGAATGAAGATGAAAAAGAGTGAGTAATGAATGCAAAGGTGTTATTAGTAAGACATCAATTGATGAGTAAGTAATCAAAGGATGAAGTGTGTAAGGTCTATATACTGAGCACAATTGGAACTCTTTCAGTACTTGTGAGGTGCATCTTCTCAACTCACTTTTGGTTGTAAAGCCTCTTTTATTGTGTAAATATTTGTGTAGGTAGTGAGACTCTCTATTGGATAGTGAGATCTTTTTGTAGGAAATGAGCCTTTGTACTTGGACAGTGAGTCCCACTTTTGGCAATGTGCCCTTTTTGAAATTACTATATAGTGTGAGTTAACTCTCACCATGGTTTTTCCCTTATTGATTTTTCCATGTAAAAATATGGTGTTCATTGTGTTGATTTACTTTCTGTTATTTGTGTTTCATGATATTTATTAATAACAAAATAGTATGGTTGTAAAATTGATATGTATTGAAGTTTTAAGTTTGAATTGTGTGACAACTGATTCACCCCCCTCGCAATTGTCATGTGCCTATTTAACAATGACAAGCCTAGAAAAGCATGAAGGTTTGTTACAAGTCCTTACAATAATTTTAAATAGGACCTGGTAAGTAGTAAAAAGAGGATATTTAGATGAATTATAATTAGAAGGTCCTAGAAAAGTGTGAAGATGTGTCACAAAACTTTACAAAACTCTTGCAAGACACCATAATATTCTTATTGAATTACAAACATCAAGGCCTAATATCAATGCATTTAACCACATTACAACTTTAAATCAAGGAAAAATGAAGGAAAAAATCACAAGGAGGGCCTAAAGAAGGGGAAAAGTAAAGGGATACTTTTTCTATGTCCACAAGATAATCTATTCACAAATAGACATGAGGAAAGAGAGCATTACCAACAGTATCTGGCTCCCTCTTGGTTTGATAGACACAATGTTGAGTACTTACAGGAGAGATTTGGCTATTGGTCTAGTAGATCTTTTTCATAGAAGTGATATTGAGTGTAGAAGAGAAAGAGAAGAGATATAATCTTAAAGAGTGATAAAATGAATCGTCTAAGTGAGAAAATAGCATGAAAGAATGAGTTTTGTGTTGTTTCATTGGTGGGAAGAGCCATTAATCCAAAAATCTTACCATAAAGACATGTATCACATGCCAAATATTCCAAGATTCCTCATTTGAACTTGTGAAATTACAAGGATGCCAGTGCCTCATGTAGGCATCCAACTCATCATTTTATAGTTAACGAGGTGGAAAATTTATGTTAGTTCATAATTGGTCCTTATGGAGTTGAAATCATGAAATTTTGACTCATAAGGTTCTTGTCATAAATGTGACTAAGCGCCATAAATTTAGGGGTCAAATGAACAAATGTGAAATGACTATGGGGTACAATTTTATGACATTACATTTTGACCTCACTTAGTTGGTTTTTGGGAAAAAAATTAGCTACACTAAGTAGAAAATATAATGTTAGAGAAAAAATTTAAGAAAAAAAAAAAAAAACATATTTGCATGCCAAAAGGATACTGTAGAGGCCATAGAGTTCAAGTAGGTAGGTAGTAATGATGCCCCCAATGATTGAGCTCAATGAGAAACCACAACATATGATGTGAAGGTTTGTTCTACAAAACTCAAATTTAGGTCAACTTACAAATTAGAAGAAGCTACCAAGGTAAGAAGAAGGCTCAAAAAAATCTAGTGGGTCGAAAGAAAAATATGATAAAGAGGTGAGTATATGCCCCCTCATAATTTTTCCCCTTGCTTGGTGAGGTAATAATAGTAAAACTAATGAGACCACACTTTTTACGAAAGTTGGGCATTGGAGGGTCTATATATACCTGGGTGGGCCCCTAGAAGGGTCATTGTCACTATTCAAAGTGAGAGTTTTGTTGACTTTTGTGAGGGAAAAGATAGAAAAATGCCTTGCAAATGGGAGTTTGAGGAGCCAAAGATTGTGAAGCTACATCAAGTGGTTCCTGAGGGATGTGTGATCAACTAGGTGAGTTTGAAAAAAAAAAAAATCAAATTTTATTGTAATTTTTTTAGTAGTTTTTCAAAAAAATTAGAGTGTAGGCATCCCAGTGGTGCGAAGGCATCCTATTGGCAAGCTGGAATTCTTCCTATATGTTGGAGGCCTTTCACCATGCTAGGGTTTACCAAACACATTGCCATCTAGGCATTTCCAATGCAAGACCTCAAATGAAAGCATGTCACACAAATGTATGTGAGATGTGGATGCATCCTAGAGGCCTAACTTAGAAAAAAATGATGTAGAAGGTAGAAGTTTTTTATTTATATGGATCAGACTCAAATAGTTTTCCCATTTTACAGGATTACCTAGAGATATGGGAGAATGGTAGTAGATATTTTCTTTGGATGCTCCACAATCAAGAACAACACATGTCCCTGGAGGAGGAGGGGATTCTTTGACGGGTAGGCCTATGATGGGTATACACTATACTTGAGATGCTCTATCATGAACCCATGCTAATGGCACTAATGGAGTGGTGGGATGCAACAACCCATACATTCCACCCCCTGACAGGTGAGATGATAGTCACCCTAAAGAATGTCTACCAGATCACCATCCTCCCCATCTATGGATGGTGGGTGGTACTAGATGATACTCTCTCAACCTAAGAACTATTTGAGGGCATCTAGTACTACACAAGGTGTACAAACCCTAGTGATGGAATTGGACACATCTACATTTGCTAGTATGAGAATGGAAATGTGGTGGTCCCTCTTATGCAAAGGGTGATGGTGGTGATACTCACCATGCGAGTGACCATGGATGGGTGGGGCTTTCACCTTCATAGGGTCATTTTCCACATTATCAAAGAGATGGAGGAGCATCAAACCATCTTCATGTGGGGTTGTAGCATGGTCACACACCTATACCAACAACTAGGTATGTTAATGTACTATGAGTGCATGAGCCTTACCGCGTGATCTCTCTTACATGTGTGGGAATTTTCTCACATCACTTGTACTCAAGCAATTTGGTACACTTGGGTGAGAGATCACAATAGGTAGGTTCCTATGCAACTATGGAATTCCATCAATGATACTTTGTAGAGCACATCTCACGACAATTCACATAGTAATAATGATCAACTCATAGACAAGAGACAAAGAAAATATTATACTCCATCCTAGCTTTTCTAGTTCATGTCATCCTCAAGTTGCTCCGAAGAAATGATAACAAAAGTAAAAGATACAACAGTTGAACAACCATGCTAAAGTGATAAAACCATGATTCAAAAGAATATCTTCCATTTAGATTTAGTGTTTGATTGATTGACTTTACTATTAATTTGGATGGTTGATTTTTAAAAGATTTGATGTATGTTAAATTTTGAGTTTTACTGTGATATTTGTGTTTACTATGTTTGTCATAATGTTGTTTTTCCTATTGGTTAAAGCCCAAAGTTTATTGCCCCCAGTGAGTTTAGGATTTTTCCTCCAAGCTAGGGTGAGATACAACCACAATGCTAGAATATGTACATTGAGGTTTTATGATGATAGGAAGAATGATGAAGAAATCGAATGGTTGACACATGCTCAAATAAATGGAAAAGCTAATCTATCACAAATAGTGCCTATTGCTAGGTTTTCACTATTTTTTATTGCACTTTTTCAGATTCTATGATTTTTTTTTTTTTTAAACTTTTATTTGTATTTTTTTTTTTTCTTTTTTTGATTTTTTTGTTGTCACCAAGATGCCTATTTGCTAGGTTTTCATAAAGGTGACCATTTTTTCAGGATTTTTTCCCATTTTTTGTATTTTTTTAGGACTTTTTCCTAGCTCTCTAAAGTTAAATGTAGAGTTTATAATTGCTAGGACCATAGATTTCCTTGACGATGCCCTGATTCTGTGTGGATGATGGTGTTGGATGAAAGGACCCAATGAGAATGAGGAGTACAAGTGGAAAGTATGAAGTATGATAAATGTGACAGATGAAAGAGGCTATTATAGGATCCCTAATGTGCACACTATGTGGGTCATTAGGCTTCAGCCAAAAAGGAGCTTGGGAAACCAATGAGTTCTAGTACATGAAGGGGTTACCATGAAAGAAACATTGAAATACATCACCAATGGACGTGTAATGATATGATGGATATGTGAATATGGATGGGTGGAATGGCATATATGGTATGAGCGAGAGTAACTTGGATGGAGACCTTAGATCAATAAGTTCTTTCTTTGGTTTTCTTACTTGATAGATGTCCTTAGTGATTTTTCATATAGAGGCATGTTTGGAGATCAACTTTCACTTGCTCACACTTTTGACTTTTATTTTTTATTTGTTCAATAAGTTTTTAGTTTGTCTAGGGGACTTGTCTTAATCTTCTTCTTTTTTTTAATTTTTCCAATAGCTTTTTTTCTTTTCTAAGAGAAATTTATTGATCTTCTTCTATTTTTGATTTGTATAATAGATTTTTATTTTGGCTAAATCCTTTTCTTGATCTTCCTTTCTTTGCAAGCTTTCTTTCAATTCTAGATCTCCATTTGAAAAAGGTATTGTTACCTTTCATTCTTGAATTACCTCTTTTATATTTTATTTGGGTGATAGTTGTTGATCCATGTCTACAAGGTGGATGGATGTGGGTGAGATGGATGAAATAGCCAAAGTGAAAGGAATATTTGGAAGATGGGTGGGAGTGATGATGCCATCATGGAGTCTTTGATACTATCGTTATTGGTACTATTAACAACAAAGGAAGCTTCCAAATCCTTAAGGACTTGTAACGATGGCTTAATAGAGGGAAAAATAGGGGATTAATACCCTAGCCTAGGGTAGGTGGGATGAAGAACGATGGTTGGATATCCTCAGCAGGATCATGATCAAAGAGTGGATTATCATAGATGTCTTCATCAAATAGGTGGTTATCAATGATATGAAGAGCGTGAGTAGAAGAAAATATAGAGGAGGTAGGTGTATCATTAGGATCCCAAAAGGTTTCAATCCAAGCATGTTTGTATTCTTACATTCCTTTTGTAGTTGTCTTAACATCATTGTTAGAAGTTTGACTCTTCTCAACAATAGTAGCAGTGTCCTTTATGAACAAATGATCCAAACGGTATTCTCCACATCCTAAATCATGGATTTGGACCTTGGGGTTTGATAGTGCTGTAGATGAAGTGGATGCTTTTAAGGATTTAGGCTCAACATATGTTTGAGAAGGAGGTGCTTCACAATTGATAGGGATAGTGATTTCAGGATTAGGACATAGATTATGGCAAGACATGAGAGGATTAGGATCTTGTATTGTTATTTAAACTCCATTATGAGGGAGTTTCAAACATTGATGGTATGTAAAGGATATATATTTGTTTGCATGAATCCAAGGTCTTCCAAGGAGAATATTATAGGTCAAAGGGAGATCAAAGACTTGAAAAACCACATCTTTCACCATAGGGCCAACTCTGATTGGTAGACTAACTGATACTTTACATAAGCATTCCTCTGCATCATATACCTTCGTGGTAATATTTTTACTAGAATATATTACATTTTTTTGAATATCCCAATGCAAGGACAAGCTTCAAGGCACAAATATTTAGACCAGCTCCTCCATCTATTAAGACACATTTGACTAGACATTTATGGATCAAAACCTCAATATGAAGTGGAGTGTTGTGTGGATGAGTGAGTGATGCATCATCATTTTTTGAAAATGATAAACAATTGGGTGCATAGTTAAATGTCCCACCATGGCTTGGGATTGACAATCTTCTAAATCATTTGGTATTGTTAGGTTGTCTTTTTAAAATTGGTTTTGGTGACATTGTTTTGAGTCTCCACTGCAGAAGTGTTAAGAATGGTAGTGTCATAGACATAGTTTAAAGGATTTTTCATAGTTTTGTAAAGTATTTTTAAAGGTTCCATGATCATTAATCATTTGAGGTCCTTCTACCAATGTTTTCTTATTATCAATAAAGTCTTGCACTAAATGTTTTAGTTGCATATAGTCGTTTCTTTTATGCCCTTTGTTTCAATGATAATCATAGTAATGTGAATCATTCCAACATGATGGTTTAATTTGTGGGTTATAATCTTGTGCCTCATATAATGTGATAATTTTATGTTCAAGAAGCTCTTTTAAGGTTGATTCAAGAGACTATCCCAAAGGTGTAAATTTTTTGTGCTTTGATGAGGTTCAATATGGTGTGAAATCTAGTTTAATTTCATTGTTATTTTAATTTTCATTTTGATTGGTATTGGACACAAAAGTTGTCAAGTTAAAGACTTGTTTTGCATTTTGTTCATTAGCTGCAACATCATTTTTACCAACATTTTTACTACTTTTCCAAAATTTTGGTTTTTTATTGTTGTTATAATTTTTAGAAGTATTTGCTAAGTTGTTTCCTTCATTATAGATTTTTAAGACCTGTCTCTTAACCAAGGCTTCTTCGATTTTAATTCCATTTTCAATTATTTTTTCAAAGTTGGGTGGGAATTGCAATTCAATTCTATAGCTCATCTCATCATTTAGATTATCAATGAAGTTTTCCATCTTTTCTTTTTCTAGTATGGGACCAGCATATCTAGCAAACAATCTTCTCCATCTTTGTAAAAATATGAGAAATGATTCACCCTCTTTCTATTGTATGTTACAAAGGTCTTTTATGGTTATCTTGTGTTGGATGTTATAGGAATATTGAGTGATGAATTTACTAACCATATCTTCAAAGCATCTTATACCTAGTGGTAATTTCAATAACCATTCCATACATTGGCCACCCAAGCTTCATGGAAACAATCTCATCAAATAAATCTCTTCATGTGCAAACTCTAAGCTCATGGTTTGAAATTCCTTCACATGATCTATAGGATCAATTTTTCCATTATATTTCTCATATTTTGGGAATTCATGATGCTTGTGGAAAGGGATTGTGTTCACTATTTGATAAAAATGAATGGGAAAATTTCTTGCAGCAAGTACCTTTTTGTGGTTCCTCTTTGCATGTCAAGGAGTTGTTGTAGATTGTTCATTTGATTAATTAAAGCAGCCATTGGATCTATGTTTGTTGGATCATTTTCAATTCTTTTGCGAGTTCCTTTCAGTTAATTAACATCAAATTCATTGGGTAGTTTGATACATGGATTAGCTAGCATTAAAAGTATTTATCTTCATCTTTTTCTAGAAATTTTTTCATGAATTTCTTGAACTTGGGATCTTGTTGAGCAGTTTGAATGTCTTCCTAAATTATTTTGTCACTTTGAAGTTGGTGAAATCTATGAAAGGAATTTTATTCACCTTCAACCATGGTGTTTTGAGTTTTAATTTCCTTTTTTTAAAGTTTTTTTCTTCTGTGATCTAGTTAAAATGGGCATACAAGTGTTATGGTTTTCACTAAACTTTGAACTTTGTTTGGAGGAGTGCTAATGATAATAACCAAGTCAAATAGAATGACAAATTTGATTACTGAGACTAAGTTAAATTTGATGCACTTGATGCTCACTGTATAAAACATAATTTTTCTTCCATAAAGCATAAAATTCTAATTTTTCAAATTTACATTTCTAACAAAAATATCAAGTGCTTCAAATTGGTTTCATAGTGTTTTATTGATTTTTTTTGCTTATTCAATTTTCAAATTTAAATGAATTACAATTCAGACATAGGCGGACTATATAACACATAACTTTTTTTGTATGTATCGAAATCCAAATTTTTCTTCTTGGATCAAGGAATTCAATTTTTGGTGCACTCAAATTTTTTAATTTTTTTGATAATTTTCTATTTTTACACATGTGAAAAACAAAGAGCTTGATTTTTCAGAGAAAAACATACATTCATAAGAAATAAGAAATAAATATAATAAAATAATCAAATTTACTTAAAATTATACTTTTTGGGAAGCTTATAATAAGGAATGCATACTAAAAAAATAATTAAATGAGTTCATTTGATCCCCATAAAGGTAAATCAAAAGTGGTTTTCTATCAGCATTTTGATAGGTGTAAAGGATACTCTATTATAGGTATGGTTTAAAACTAGCAAGGTTCTATTCAAGGGGGTTTGATCTAAGGTAGTTTGATCAAACAATTTTCAATTGGAATGCTTTAAATAAAAATTTTAAAGGATTAAATCATTATATTTTCTAAAAATATGTGATTTTAGAAAACTTCAAAATCTAACAGAAATTATAAACCAGCTTTGTGGGATCACCCCCTTGCACCATGATATTAAAAATGTTTAAAGACTGACTCAACTGGCTTCTACACTTAAATTTCACAGTAAGGGTTTCCTTACGATGCAAAAAATGATAAAATCCATCAAGAGACCTCCCAACCTTGAGAACAATGGCTTCTGGGATGGTTATCTTGCACACTACCATTAAATTGTTAGTTTCCATAAATTCACTTTTGATTATAGTGGGTTAGAAAAGTTAGCGTTAGTTGTTCCCACATAGGTCGTTCATGTAGGATGAGTACTTTTTCCCACTATGGTAAGCCTTCTAAAGGTGTTAATGGAAGAAAATAAATGTGTGCATATGGCATTTTGGTCACCCAATGAAGGGGGTAGTACAGGCCTACGACTTTACAAGCACAGTAGACAGGGTGTTCATTAACCTTCAAATTAAACTAGATGCCTAATTTAATCAAAAGAAAACCAAAATAACTCCATCCCCTCCAAACACCATTAGTAGTTTCATACAAGTACTAAGCACCTACAACATAGTAAATATGGATCAGTTTCAAAAAAATTGAATTTTTGTAAAGAAATCCATACGCGCTAAAGGAAAGACCACATGTGTTAAAAGATAACATAGATGCGCTAAAGAACTACTGTATGCACTATAAAATCTACTGAATGCACTACAATAAGTGCTAAATGCACTAAAACAACCCCTGAATGCACTAAAATATGAGTTGGATGCACTAAAAGATGCTCTAGATGCATCATAACAAGGACTCAATGCACTAAAAGATATCACATATGCACTGCATAGAAGTTCATGTACAAATCTATAAACAAGCTTACTAGGAAATTTTAATAAAAACAGGGATAGGCCCCATGGTGGGCACCAATTTAAATGTGAGGTAAACTATGTGAGTGAGTAATAAAACCACACAATCAGTGAAATATTATATTAGAGAATTCAAAGAAAAATTTAATTAGATTGAAACAAAAAAACTCTTTAAAGTTATCCCATTGTTCTCTATCTCCAAGGATTCATCAAATTATAATGGCTTTGATATTTTGTATGCACTATGACTATTAGAATGACAACTTTAAGAACAAGATGCTGGAAAATGCAAGAAATATATTTCTACATGATTGATTGTTGTATGATATGTTGTAGATGATTGTGTGAAGACTATGATAATGATATGATACTGAGAATGTAAATAATATGATTCAACTATAGAAATTAAGATGCAACTAATGCTAAACAAATGATTCTAAACTATTTTTTTCTAAAATGCTAATTGCTCAAATTGCTAAATGCTCACAAATGCTTTAATGAATTTTTTTCTAGAGTAATTTTGTTCAAACTTGGGATCCTTTTGATGTAGAATAAGGCTATAGTTATAGATTTTCCAATGCATATTCTGATGTGGCAGAAATCAACGGCCTGGATTTGATATGGATAGATAGACAGTGGAGGATGAAGAAGTTGGAGAGAATCAAGGAGAGTCTTCCCTTTAGTAAAACTATCTACCAAGTGTTAGGAAGAATAAATGGAGGAAGAGGGGCAAGTGTCCCAAGTTTGTTTCAAAATTTGTTGAATATAAAGCTTAATTAAATATTTGACATATTCAATTTGTTGAGACGCATGATTAGGTGGAAAGAGGAAAAGCTGTAGACATGTGACTAAATTCAAATTTAAGATTTATTCAAATTTAGTAAGAAGATATTCCTTAAATAAAACAAACTATTTGAATTTATTTATTTAATTAAGATTAGAAGACTATGATTTAAGATAGAAGAATTAGAAAGTGAACTATATAAATAAATATTTCTATTTATTTATAAGTAGATGAATTAAAAAGGGTTTATTAATTAAATAACTTGTATTTAATTAATTATTTATCTAGACCAATTTTATGTGTATACAAACACTACCCTTTTCACTCTAGAAACCCTCTTCATCCATTCATATGCTTTATAGAGAAAATATAGTCTAAATTTTGATTTCCTTCATGAATTTTTTTGTATGGCTTCTCTCAGCATGATGTATATCTATCTCTCTAGTTGTTGATTTGGCATAAAGGAAATGTTTTTGTTACATTATGAGTATATACATTTGGTTCTTGATAAAACATGAAGGAAAATGAGATATTTGACTATATTATTTTTTATTACATTTCTAAGCAATGAAAGGAAAAAATCTTGTCATTATTGGTATCATTGGTGTCCTAACATATACATATTTAGTATGACATTGTCATTCTTAATGATTCTCATAAGAATGTGATTGTCATTTCTTCAAACTTATCATTCTATTGTGTCATTTGTTCATAGGACTGTACTAATGAAATGAACATTGTCACTTGCTTTAATATAGACCATGACACAGGGTTTTGTGTAGACTATGATTGACAAAACATGAACTATCATCTACTCTTTTCACCATGCACTTGCAAAGACTACTACCTTGCCAATTACTTTGCCCAATATTCCCAACCCAATTGTAAACCTTGTCTCTATTTTCTATGAACATGTTGCTACTAGTATAGAAATAGGGTTGTCTCTTTGCATATGACTGCCCATTTCTCTTTAATGGATGTGATTGTGTCTGAACTACACATTCATGTACCATTCATTGACATAACTTAATATCCTTATCATTATTTACTACCTTTCATAATGCATACCACTGTCTCACTTATAGCTTGGTGACTACTAAGACTTTGAATCTTCATGATCTTGTACATCATGTCCACTAAGGATGTCTAAACATATTGATTAGATGCCTAACATAATTTGGTTATCCTCTAGTTGTATGCAATGGTGATCATGAATGCACTTGGTGATTCTTGTTAATATTTCAATAGCTTCTAAGACTAACTACTAGGAAAACATTTCTTTTGTATTTGTGATCCTTTATGAACTAACCCTTGCATTACAATGAGATATCTCTACAAATTTGATTCACTATTGAACTTGAATGCTAATTTTAATGAACATTTCCTCTTTATGCAAAACATCATGGAACTTTTATTGAACTTTTATTTAATTTTTTTTTTTTATAACTAAATTCCCTTATTAAATGGAGAGAACCTTCATTAATAAGGTGTCTTTCTTTTATCAATATCACCATGATTATGAAACTTATCTTCAAGGATTTCATTGGTGAAACAAAATGTGACTATCCCTCTCAAATCAACCAAGAGGGCAACATGCTAGGCTCAACCCTTCTCGGAGCCCATTTCACTCCACATGCTATGATATGAAACATAAATAAAAGAGCAGTGCAAATTTAACCTATACTAGTACAATGAACAAACATGTTGGACAAAATAGAACATATGATAGATGTTTATGATGACCTTTATATTTTCCTAGACATTTGTGATATGCAAACTATTTCAATGATTTACGAGTATTAGGCTATAAGTTTGTAGATGTTTGCATATGTAAGGATTGGTGATACATTATGGCTATAACAAGCTTATTTTCAATCATGTAGGAAATCTTGGAGAACTGGAGGCAACTTCTGGAAGTTGAACAAGTGGGATAACTAAAGCAGAAGTAGCTCTACTCAACTAGAATTTATCCTTTATGTAATGATGGCTGCCCTTTCTCTATAAATGCATTTTCTTTCCTTTATGTATCTATAAATTTACAGTCTATTTTCTTGTTTGCATTCAAATAGTTAGTCCCATTGCTTGTTTGGGACACCATACATTTATGATTGTTCACTATCTTCTCTATTGTATTCATTTGCATAATGTAATAATGCAATCCAATTGATAAAATTTTTTATGCATATGGATATAACATAGTAGAGTAGAATGTACCTTTTCCTTCACTTTGTAAAAAAAAAAACTCTACCTGATTGAGTTGGTAGCTAAATTAGGTAACAGTTATAAAAAGCAAGTGTATCCTTTTGAGGGATGAGGCTAAATGAAAATAAGTGGTGAATTAAAAATTTTCTACAACTCACCACTTAGATCTAATCTCATTAATGGACTAAAATTATGCTCATAATCTTTGAGGATTGATTATAACTTGACTTGATTTGATTTTAGGACCTACAAGTTTTAGTAATCAAAAACAAAATCCATACTAAAACATTAACAAAATCACATAAAACTTGACGTGATGCTAGAATAATGAAATGCAATAAAATAATTTTGTAAATTCTTCTCTCAAGTGAATTGATTTGTCATCCACTCATTTCCACACAAAAGATCCCATATAATGAGTTAGTGGAATTGTGGTAATTTCTTATGTTACTTTGTGATGTTCATTTTACAATTTGATGTTATGGCAGTTCACATCAATTATGTCTTGTCCTTAGGTCATTTTTGGTTTGATCTCACATGATCTTGTGTATTATTTTAGTGTGTGATGTTATTTTTATCCCATTTATACTAGAAATATAGAAGTTTGAAAGTTCCTTGCAATGTATAAATCAAAATGCTATATCTTAGATAGATAAAGAACGAAATTTTGTTGAATTTCAAGTTATTTAGTATTGAATTTGAATATTATTAAAGAACAATGATAGAAAAAGTACCATATATTTTTCATTAAAACTTGTATATTGTATTGAAAAAAATAGTTTATAGGTAATTTCTTCATTGTATCACGATGATGTTGCATTTTAAATTTACTAGAGGAATGAATATAAATTGTTATGTTCAATCACAATTTTTATTTTATTTTGATGGTTTGGTAAAAATTATTTTAGTGACATTTTATAATGTAATTATCGTATTATATTATCTTGTTTTTTAAGAGAATTAAGAAACCCCCATATAAATGTTTTCATCTACTTTTATTTCAATGCAATGAATGATGTATATGGATCTATTGATGCATGTGTAAGAAGTTTTCCCATGATTCATCCATAATATGATTTAATTTTCATCTCTTCACAACGCAGTTGGCCATGCCATCTTCTTCAAGATGTAATAGAGTCATTTTACTTGATTAATTATCATTATAGATGAGAATATAACTCTATTTCACTCATTAGAGTGGGTTTCTTTTGATATAAGTTAGTGTCCTCCAAATAGAAGATTAGAATTATGAGCAAACAAGCAATATCTCATATGTGTTATTAAATAGTTTTAAGAATACATTAGAGAAAATCCAGAATAATGGTTAGAGAAAATAAGCATGATGTCATTAAGCTCTATTCTTGATCAAACACTCTTGGTATAGTCAAGGATTGATGGGAAAGGTGCTACTTAGCATTAATTATATGCTAGGTTTTTTCGATATTGTAGATGTTCATAGACCATTGATGATTCCATGCACAATATGCATGTCAAATCATTATTTGATAATTTTAACATATATTTTAGAACCCCATAGAAAAATGATGATATTATATGGCATAATATTGGTAGTTACTCTGGAACGACCCATTAGGTATACGATGCTTATATTTTGATGAAATTTCATTTAAGTGCAAATAACCATTTTATGGAGAAAAATATAGATTTTGGGATTTGATAAAATTTTAATACATGTAAGTGTATTTTCAACACCCTATTAATGAAATCAATGGATTATTTCTCAAGAAATAACCTATTCAATTTTTGGTGTTAGAATAGACCTAGATATTTATTTTGGATGCAAATGAATTAGATCCATTTGATTGGCATGATCATGTTTATTTTGGTTTGTAGTAAGTTAAATGGTTTGCATTTTTTCTTCTTGCAACAATTGATGTAACGATTTCTAATCTAGGTCATAAATTGAATTGTAATATAAAAAAATTAGCTAAAGTGTATCTTTTGGGTATTAAATGAAGAAAAATAAAGGTTGAATCTTTTGAATAATAGCTTTAATATAAATAATTTTTAATTCAAGAGGTTAGTCATGGAATTGAAATTGGATTGATTAAAATACCGTGCTATTGAAATAAATAATTTTTTTTTTTAAATACAAATAAAACAAATGTCATATTCAACTTTCCTCTTCATATTCAACATTCCACTACAAAAACATTTCGATGTGAAACTTTATTTTAATACTTTTCTTAATATTGACTATGACTTGCTACAAATAAAAAATATTGAAAAAATTTTCAAAGAAAAATATAAATATAATTAATATTGACTTATAACTAGCCAGCACTAAAAGTTACACAATTCCCCCACCACAAATCAATTAAATAAAAGTACAAGCTATAATTGAAATGCTCAAAATTTCAAAAAGTACGAATAAATTTATAACCAGCATTGAAAATTATACAATTCTCCCACCCCAAATGGGACCTCATTTTTCAACAGCTATTATGACGATTCATAAGCAATAAAGGACATAAATGTTCGGTCAGATTTTTAATAATAAAACTTGTCATGTTTCTTAAAGTTCAAAATAAATATTTTTAAAAATAATATCTTCCGTTAGTTAGTGAAAATAAATATAATTTGAAATATGGAGTAGTATAAATATTGATGAAAAACTTCATTTTATTTTTTTATATTATAATTTAGTATATTTTCAAATATAATTGTTTATTGTATTTTTTTCACATTTTTAAAAAAATTAATTAATTTTTTTAAAAATGTTTATAATTAAACTTTTAAATGAAGGATATTTTGAGTTTGATCATAAAAATTTATAGATTTTTTTGCAAAATTCTACATTTTCAAGTGCCTCTTTCTTGACATGCTACACTTTGATTGTGGTCACTAGTATTCTACTATGCAAAATGGTATTGCAAATGAATCTATGGTTAGTAATGCAACTTAATCTCATATGGTAAAGGCCCGCAACTTAGAAAAAATGAAGGAAAGCAACAACTCTAGGGATTTGAGATATCCCTTAAACCTTGTGTCCCCTATTCTAAGTGCCTCTTTCTATATTGGCCTCAAATCTAAAATAGTTTTGGGACAAAGTGGGGCTTTGATAACTATAAAAATCTTGATCTTTTTATTTGTCCCAAGGAATTCGTGGACCTTAAATGAATGTATTTTCACAAGATCTAGAAGTAGGAGTTCATAATACGAGTTCTTAACAAAATGTGTTTACTATTTATTTTGACAATTTGATGCAGGTAATTATTAAAGAATGGCTCCAAAATGTTGTCTTAATTTTTAAATTTCACAACTTCTCACCTAGTTTGGAAAAACTTCATGAATGATTGTCACTTCACTAAAAGCCATTGGTTAGAGGTGGAATCATTATCTTTATATGTACAAGCTAGCCAACACTGAAAGTTACACAATTCCCCCACCACAAATCAATTAAATAAAAGTACAAGCTATAATTAGAATGCACAAAATTTCAAAAAGTACGAATAGATTTATAACCAGCATTGAAAATTATACAATTCTCCCACCCCAAATGGGACCTCATTTTTCAACAGCTATTATAACGATTCATAAGCAATAAAGGACATAAATGTTCAGTCAGATTTTTAATAATAAACTTTTTCATGTTTCTTAAAGTTCAAAATAAATATTTTTAAAAATAATATCTTCCATTAGTTAGTGAAAATAAATATAATTTGAAATATGGAGTAGTATAAATATTGATGACAAACTTCATTTTATTTTTTTATATTATAATTTAGTATATTTTCAAATATAATTGTTTATTATATTTTTTTCACATTTTAAAAAAAATTAATTAATTTTTTAAAAAATGTTTATAATTTAAACTTTTAAATGAAGGATATTTTGAGTTTGATCTTAAAAATTTATAGATTTTTTTGCAAAATTCTACATTTTCAAGTGCTTCTTTCTTGACATGCTACACTTTGATTGTGGTCACTAGTATTCTATTATGCAAAATGGTATTGCAAATGAATCTATGGTTAGTAATGCAACTTAATCTCATATGGTAAAGGCCCGCAAGTTAGAAAAAATGAAGGAAAGCAACAACTCTAGGGATTTGAGATATCCCTTAAACCTTGTGTCCCCAACTCTAAGTGCCTCTTTCTATATTAGCCTCAAATCAAAAAAAGTTTTGGGACAAAGTGGAGCTTTGATAAGTATAAAAATCTTGATCTTTTTATTTCTCCCAAGGAATTTGTGGACCTTAAAATGAATGTATTTTCACAAGATCTAGAAGTAGGAGTTCATAATACGAGTTCTTAATAGAATGTGTTTACTATTTATTTTGACAATTTGATGCAGGTAATTATTATAGAATGGCTCCAAAATGTTGTCTTAATTTTTAAATTTCACAACTTCTTACCTAGTTTGGAAAAACTTCATGAATGATTGTCACTTCACTAAAAGCCATTGGTTAAAGGTGGAATCATTATCTTTATATGTACAAGCTAGCCAACACTGATCAAACATTCTTGGTATAGTCAAGGATTGATGGGAAAGGTGCTACTTAGCATTAATTATATGCTAGGTTTTTTCGATATTGTAGATGTTCATAGACCATTGATGATTCCATGCACAATACGCATGTCAAATCATTATTTGATAATTTTAACATATATTTTAGAACCCCATAGAAAAATGATGATATTATATGGCATAATATTGGTAGTTACTTTGGAACAACCCATTAGGTATACGATGCTTATATTTTGATGAAATTTCATTTAAGTGCAAATAACCATTTTATGGAGAAAAATATAGATTTTGGGATTTGATAAAATTTTAATACATGTAAGTGTATTTTGAACACCCTATTAATGAAATCAATGGATTATTTCTCAAGAAATAACCTATTCATTTTTTGGTGTTAGAATAGACCTAGATATTTATTTTGGATGCAAATGAATTAGATCCATTTGATTGGCATGATCATGTTTATTTTGGTTTGTAGTAAGTTAAATGGTTTGCATTTTTTGTTCTTGCAACCATTGATGTAACGATTTCTAATCTAGGTCATAAATTGAATTGTAATATAAAAATATTAGCTAAAGTGTATCTTTTGGGTATTAAATGAAGAAAAATAAAGGTTGAATCTTTTGAATAATAGCTTTAATATAAATAATTTTTAATTCAAGAGGTTAGTCATCAAATTGAAATTGGATTGATTAAACTACTGTGCTATTGAAATAATTTTTTTTTTTTTAAAATACAAATAAAACAAATGTTCAAAATAACACAAGTGTCATATTCAACTTTCCTCTTCATATTCAACATTCCACTACAAAAACATTTTGATGTGAAAATTTATTTTAATACTTTTGTTAATATTGACTATGACTTGCTACAAATAAAAAATATTAAAAAAAAATTCAAAGAAAAATATGAATATAATTAATATTGACTTATAACTAGCCAGCACTGAAAGTTACACAATTCCCCCACCACAAATCAATTAAATAAAAGTACAAGCTATAATTGAAATGCACAAAATTTCAAAAAGTACGAATAAATTTATAACCAGCATTGAAAATTATACAATTCTCCCACTCCAAATGGGGCCTCATTTTTCAACAGCTATTATGACGATTCATAAGCAATAAAGGACATAAATGTTCGGTCAGATTTTTAATAATAAAACTTGTCATGTTTCTTAAAGTTCAAAATAAATATTTTTAAAAATAATATCTTCCGTTAGTTAGTGAAAAAAAATATAATTTGAAATATGGAGTAGTATAAATATTGATGACAAACTTCATTTTATTTTTTTATATTATAATTTAGTTTATTTTCAAATATAATTGTTTATTGTATTTTTTTCACATTTTAAAAAAAATTAATTAATTTTTTTAAAAATGTTTATAATTAAACTTTTAAATGAAGGATATTTTGAGTTTGATCTTCAAAATTTATAGATTTTTTTGCAAAATTCTACATTTTCAAGTGCTTCTTTCTTTACATGCTACACTTTGATTGTGGTCACTAGTATTCTATTATGCAAAATGGTATTGCAAATGAATCTATGGTTAGTAATGCAACTTAATCTCATATGGTAAAGGCCCGCAAGTTAGAAAAAATGAAGGAAAGCAACAACTCTAGGGATTTGAGATATCCCTTAAACCTTGTGTCCCCTACTCTAAGTGCCTCTTTCTATATTGGCCTCAAATCTAAAATAGTTTTGGGACAAAGTGGGGCTTTGATAACTATAAAAATCTTGATCTTTTTATTTGTCCCAAGGAATTCGTGGACCTTAAATGAATGTATTTTCACAAGATCTAGAAGTAGTTCATAATACGAGTTCTTAACAGAATGTGTTTACTATTTATTTTGACAATTTGATGCAGGTAATTATTATAGAATGGCTCCAAAATGTTGTCTTAATTTTTAAATTTCACAACTTCTTACCTAGTTTGGAAAAACTTCATGAATGATTGTCACTTCACTAAAAGCCATTGGTTAAAGGTGGAATCATTATCTTTATATGTACAAGCTAGCCAACACTAAAAGTTACACAATTCCCCCACCACAAATCAATTAAATAAAAGTACAAGCTATAATTAGAATGCACAAAATTTCAAAAAGTACGAATAGATTTATAACCAGCATTGAAAATTATACAATTCTCCCACCCCAAATGGGACCTCATTTTTCAACAGCTATTATAACGATTCATAAGCAATAAAGGACATAAATGTTTGGTTAGATATGTTAAAAGGCTTTGGTTTAATATTTTCTGAGACTTCTCAGCTATTTTTAATCATGATTTGACTTGGAAAGAAGCTATTTTTGGTTTTGGTATGCAAAAAGATGTTATCGCTGATTCAATCCGTCATGTTATTTTGAAGAATATATGGAAAAACAGATGTGTAGCTATGTTTTCTAGTAATTACTATCAGGTGGTTGGTACTCTTCAGCTTTATTCTGCTATATGTCTCCAGGCGGCTGTTCTTTTTTCGCAAACCCAGGTTATATGTAAGAAGAATGAAAAGGCCAAACAACAGCTACAGCAGATCAAAGACCAAATAGTGAAGTTCCAGCTGGACAATGAAGTCAATCATTGTAAAATGTTATTCAGCTCTTGTAATATGTCTCTTGTTTGTAATGGCTGACTTTTTGACAACCTTTGTAACGTTATGTTGTTCCTAGTTTTTGTTGTTCATGGTTTGTTTAGGCTGAAGTTTCTTTGCTACCTCAGGTAGCTTTTTCTTGTAAAATTCTTTTCGCTTTGTTCAATACAAAAAAAAAAATGTTTGGTTAGATTTTTAATAATAAACTTTTTCATGTTTCTTAAAGTTCAAAATAAATATTTTTAAAAATAATATCTTTCATTAGTTAGTGAAAATAAATATAGTTTGAAATATGAAGTAGTATAAATATTGATGAGAAACTTCATTTTATTTTTTTCTATTATCATTTAGTATATTTTCAAATATAATTGTTTATTATATTTTTTTCACATTTTAAAAAAAATTAATTAATTTTTTAAAAAATGTTTATAATTTAAACTTTTAAATGAAGGATATTTTGAGTTTGATCTTAAAAATTTATAGCTTTTTTTGCAAAATTCTACATTTTCAAGTGCTTCTTTCTTGACATGCTACACTTTGATTGTGGTCACTAGTATTCTATTATGCAAAATGGTATTGCAAATGAATCTATGGTTAGTAATGCAACTTAATCTCATATGGTAAAGGTCCACAAGTTAGAAAAAATGAAGGAAAGCAACAACTCTAGGGATTTGAGATATCCCTTAAACCTTGTGTCCCCTACTCTAAGTGCCTCTTTCAATATTGGCCTCAAATCTAAAATAGTTTGGGGACAAAGTGGAGCTTTGATAACTATAAAAATATTGATCTTTTTATTTCTCCCAAGGAATTTGTGGACCTTAAAATGAATGTATTTTCACAAGATCTAGAAGTAGGAGTTCATAATACGAGTTCTTAATAGAATGTGTTTACTATTTATTTTGACAATTTGATGCAGGTAATTATTATAGAATGGCTCCAAAATGTTGTCTTAATTTTTAAATTTCACAACTTCTTACCTAGTTTGGAAAAACTTCATGTATGATTGTCACTTCACTAAAAGCCATTGGTTAAAGGTGGAATCATTATCTTTATATGTACAAGCTAGCCAACACTGAAAGTCACACAATTCCCCCACCACAAATCAATTAAATAAAAATACAAGCTATAATTGAAATGCACAAAATTTCAAAAAGTACGAATAGATTTATAACCAACATTGAAAATTACACAATTCTCCCACCCCAAATGGGACCTCATTTTTCAATAGCTATTATGACGATTCATAAGCAATAAAGGGCGTAAATGTTCAAACAGGTTTTTAATAATAAAACTTGTCATATTTCTCAAAGTTCAAAATAGATAATTTTAAAAATAATATCTTCCATTAGTTAGTGAAAATAAATATAATTTGCACTATGTAGTAGTATAAATATTGATGACAAACTTCATTTTCTTATTTTATATTATAATTTAGTATATTTTCAAATATAATTTTTTATTGTATTCTTTTCACATTTAAAAAAAAAAATCAATTTTCAACAAAATATTTAGAATTAATGTTTTAAATGAAGGATATTTTGAGTTTGATCTTAAAAATTTATTGATTTTTTCCGAAATTCTACATTTTCAAGTGCTTCTTTCTTGGCATGCTACACTTTGATTGTGGTCACTATACTTATTCTATTATGTAAAATGGTATTGAAAATGAATCTATGGTTAGTAATGCAAGTTAATCTCATAAGATAAAGGTCCCCAAGTTAGACAACATGAAGGAAAGCAACAACTCCAAGGATTTGAGATATCCCTTAACCCTTGTGTTCCCTACTATAAGTGCCTCTTTCTAAATTGGCCTCAAATCTAAAATAGTTTTGGGACAATGTGTGGCTTTGTAAACTATAAACATATTGATCCTTTTATTTCTCCCAAGGCATTTGTGGATCTTAAAATGAGTCTATTTTTGCAAGATCTAGAAGTAGGATTTCATAATACGAGTTCTTAGGATAATGTGTTTACCAGTTATTTTGACAATGTGATGGAGAAAATTATTATAGAATGGCTCCAAAATGTTGTCTTAGTTTTTAAATTTCACAACTTCTCACCTAGTTTGGTAAAACTTCATGAATGATTGTCACTTCATGAAAAGCCATTGGTTAAACGTGGAATAATTATCTTTCTATGTACAAAAAGATAGAACTTTCTTAGTAGATCTTAATCTACCTCTAGTATGCTAACTATTGAATGTATTCCATCGTTTTAACACAAATCATATATAGGCCTTAAAGCATGGCCTCCAAGGTTTGATCCTCTCTAAAACCTTTCTATTTACTTTGGTGCATGGGTGAGGCTATTGAGCTCATCTCTTCATTTTTTGTCAATGGAATATCTCTCCTCGATTGTTTTTGATAAGGAAAATCGCATTTTGAAGGGACCCCAAAACCTTTTAAAAATAGGATAAGCTACAAAAATACTAAGCCATGATAAACCACAACCCAAAAAACCAAAATGCTAACAATCGAAAAAACCAAAGAAACATGTCAGCAAACCAACAATAAAAAGATCAGCACCCAAGCTAATCAAGCAAAAGACAACACAACTACAACATCTTTTCCAAAAAATTAACTAAGGAAATTTTTTTCTCAATGACCCCCTCATGCAACTCCATGACATCCTTGAGCTCATCAAATGATATGGCAGCCCACTTCTTGGTCTTACTCCTCATCCACAAACATGGGCTGTCCTCCACATCCTTTTCCATACCTAGAGAAAAATGCACATTCTTGTCCACCAGGTTCGATCAATTCACATCCTCAACAACTTTGTCAATTTCACCAAGCTCCAGGGGTTTACTAGTCCATTTCAAGGCTTTCTTGTTTAAAACTAAAAGTCCCTTAGCAGTCGACTTCAAGGAATTATTGCTAATGTTTACTACAGTCTTCAAATAATCTGATAGCTTATACAGTCTTCAAATAATCTGATAGCTTACCAATTTTGTCCTCAATATTAACAAATTTTTCCTTCAAAGTCTTATGAACAATCATTTCGAAAGTGGAAATCCTCTCCTCATGAGTTATACCCAGATGATCAACATCCACAACCAATTTATCAAGCATTACATTCTTGGATTTAACCTTACCTTTAATCACCCATTCCTTCTGATTGCTACAAACCAATTCCACATAGACATCCTACCAATTCTTTAGTTGGACATTGAGCTCCTTCACTTCTGAGAATAACCATTTCACCAAAGAAAGCAAGTAACGCATCCCATCCTTAGCCATATTACGAAACATACCCATATTTACCTCATCCCAATTGACAGGAAGCTCAACATTCAGCTCATAATCCTGACCAGGGACTTCCCTATGCTCCTCTTTATGATCCTTTTCATCCTTAACAAGGGAATCCTCCACTTCGACCACCTCCACCTTAACCCTATGCTTGTATAATAAGTTTCTGCCAAGACTTCTAGCTACTTAACATTCACTGAATTCCCTTTAACCTGCAAGGAGCTTCAATGAGAGTCAAGGGGACCTTGGTTAGGGTTAATCTCCTTAGAGAGCTAGAAAACATCAAACCCCTAAACATCCATAGTCATGGACCAAGGGAGGTTTTTACCCACACAAGGACTATTATCCACAACTGGGGCACTTTCCACAACCCCCACATGTTTAGGACCCTAAGCACCAATCGTAGGGATACTTTCCACCACACCAACCTTCCCAAGACTCGAAGTAGGCTTTACATTAGTACCAGGATTCTCAACATCTTTCAAAAAATCCACCTTTCACTTAACAAAAGACTTATCTTTCTCATGACATTTAGTTTTCCCCTTAGTGCTCTTCTTCCTAGACTGCATCATAACATCCCTCAACTCAATGTCTATTTCATGACCCTTTGATCATGTATTAGAAGCTTCATACCCCTCCTAAAACACATCATCCTCCATAGACATTTCATCAAAATTTGAGTCTTAATTCTCAAAATTCACCTCCTATTCCATTGCAGAATCACCTGTTTCATAGCCAAAATTCTTAACCCCATTTTTGTGAGCCAAAGTTTTTGGAGAAACAGGGATTAACTTTATTTTAATATGAGAAAACAAGAGATTCATAAGCCCTTCATGAAGAATGAACTTCTTAGGGTTTTTGTAGTGATCCACAATATTGTTTTCCATGGACAACAAGAGATAAAAATGGAAAAGAAACCAACACATTGTGACAGAAGTGATTTAGAAGCATAGAGTGGTAGCTATAAACAATAGAGAACCTACCTTCCAAAGTAAAGTAATGCATGATAGCCAATACAAGATCTATCCAAAGCGGTTTGAAAGACTTATGGGCATACCCACCACTCCAAACTTCCCTAAGCTTCTTCTTCTCATCAAATTTGAAGAAATTAGGAAGGGATTTTTTAGTAGCTACTCTGTCTCTATAGAATTTCCTCCCAAAAGATGAAATACCAATGAATTCCACTACAAAATAATCATCAATATTGAACTCCACACCTTTATAATGCAGAACCTTGCTATTCCACCCTTTCACAAAAAACTTTGTAGGTTCAAGATTAGGGCCTTGGACTCTTAGCATGTATTGGGTAACCCCACCATTTTCAAAATTCTCCCACACAGTTTCATTACTCTAGAACTCCTCACACAAGCTCAACTCCACTCTGCAATGAGCTCCACCCATGGTGGCATGCAAAGTGTAGGAATCCAATAGCACCACATTTTTTTGCAAAAAAAAAAAAGGATGGCTACCCAAAAAATAATGCAAATAATAACCACAATATGTGTGAGCCTCCCATTCCAAGTACTTCCCAACCAACGCAGCCGGGTATGTGCAGGATAATGATGGGCCAAAAAGTGGCAATATGATGGGTATGTGCCTGATGACTTTTTTTTACCCAAAATTGATGAAACGAAAAGGGTTTTTAAAGGAGATTCTCAACTTTCCAAAGATATAAATTATGCTTTAATTTGAATTTAAAATGTAATTATTATTCATTTTCCATTCAAATTACGACTAAATTCCTCATTGATAGGCTGATTGGAAAACATCTATAACTTTCAAATGGTATCAAATTTTTTGAATCCAAAATATGTGTCACATTCTATGCTTCACATACTATAGGATTAAAAAAATAAAAATTGAATTTCATAAAGTTTTGACCAAGTTAAGGTGGTACATATGAGTTTTATATTTTTAAAAGTTGTAATAAAACTTCATAATTAATTATTTACTAGGAAAAAATTACAAAAATATGCATCACATAGAGGCATGAGTCCTCTACTTATATATAAAATATTATTAAAAAATATTATCATTTTCTTGTGGTTAGGGTGGTCAGACAAACACCCACTTCTTATTTTTTCCCTGAAATTTAAGTACCAATGCATTGAAATTTTAAATTTTCACCAAATAGATTTCTTTTTTTAAACAAACCTAGTAGTTTAGAAACTACATTGAATTTGCTACAGATTCAATTCTTACATATTTTTGAAATAATATATATAAATTATTCAAATTTTTATGTCAAGTTGCCTAACTTTGATTTTTATGAATTGTTTGCCACTTAAGCTATTTTTTCCATCATGATCCTGCACATAACTAGCTAGGCCATGATTTCTTAGAATTATAAATTGTAATTATGAAAGGGGAAGGGCCAAGACTCAATGTGTATAAACCAACTCAAATTAATAACGAAGATCCTTTCCCATATATCGACCACCTTAAAGACATGTCGACTAGTCATTATTGGAAATGATTTTAAGATTGAGTGGTAAGGATTCAAATTCACCCCAATCATTTCTAGCCACCACTCCCAAATTAGCTAACTCGTCAGCCAACAAGTTAGCTTCCCTAAACACATTTGAGATTCTTATCTCATCAAAAGAATTAATGATGGAGATTAAATTATTAATGAAATGAGAAATTTTCCATGTTGGCAGACACTTTAGAAAAAATATAGTTTATAATGTTGAGCGAGTCCCCTTCCAACCAAAGTTTAGAGAACCCTAAATTATTTTCCAACACAAGGCCATGATAGGCTACAGTTGTCTCTCATCCATTTTTATATCCTTCTGGTGCTTGATTGATCCAATAATTTGTAATTTAAAGTGGTAAACCTTGAATTATGAAATAATAAATTATTTCTGAAGGCTTACGCATTAGGTAAAAATTATGTTTTTTATTGACTATTTCATTGTTAGGTAAATATTTTATTTCAACTCAAGTGTAAGTGCAAGCTACATGGTGGGTTGTGTGAAAACATCATCATGAGATGGATTGATTGCGATGAGGATACTCTGTATGATACTTCTATGAATAGTTCCTCCTTAAAATATTGTGTTAAGTGATCCTCTTTTGAATATAGTGATTCTTCTACAATTCCCTCTCCTTTAGTAAATTTAAATGCTTTTCCCCCTTCTAGGACTATTTTCTTAATTGATTTCAATGCTTCTTCTCCTAATAATGATGTATCAAACAATTTTCATTTGATGAACTCAACACATGGAGTCTCTCCTAAGAAACCCAATGAATGGATCATTGTAGAAAGAAAGAAACAACATGCTTCTCTAGTTAAAAATGGCAAAATGGATTATAATAAGATGATCTTGCACTTCCATAGACTAAAATAAATATTAGGGCTGAGTTGGAGTGCACTAGTTAATTTGGGATTCACATTTGAGATGTATTAATTATTTTATTGGAAGTGGATAATAACATAATGGATAAGGTATTGCATAAATTGAATTTGGTGAACCTCAAATTATTAGAATCTTAGACTAAGAAACACTAATTTTTTTAATCTAATCCATGTTTAATAGAAAATAAAATCTACAATATAAATATTTTATATAAAAAAAGTATGTCTTAATTGATTGTATGTCTAAATTTTTTAATAATATTGATATTTAAACTAAGTTACATCAATAATTCTTATAATATCTTAAAATCTTTAACATTTTGTAAGTTTTATTTATCTAATTTTTTTTTTTCATTTCTTCTAAATAATAGTCTTATTAATTCTTATGTGTACAACTATAGCATCTATCTAAAATTAATGGATAAATAATCAACCTTTTATCTATGAATTAATTTTATTTATTATTTGAGCTTAATGTTAATCAAGAAGAAATGTTATCTTTCAAATAATAAGAAACTAATTTGTTTTGCATAGTGATTACATTAAAAATGTTCACACATCAATAAATGAATAATTAACCATTTTTTTTGTATTGCTTACATTAGTTGATAAATACTTTTATTTATTTATTACTCATTTTCTCCATTATTGTTATTATTTCTATTTACATATGCATAAAAAATTTCATGCTCTTTATTTTATTTTATAATTATTTATAAATGCTTATTTATTTATTTATTATAAAATATTAATACTATAAATTAATTATATATTTTTTAAAATATTATATACATATACATATATGAGTGAAAATATTTAAGTGAGTTTTATTTCAAAGATAGAATGAAAAATATCAAAAAAATCAAACATGAAATTGTTTAGATTAAATGAAATTTGGTCAAAAAACTTGTATTGGATAATACTTCTATGAAAGATGGTTTGACTAATCCCCCTTTGAAGTGTTTTTTTTTTTTATATAAGATAATTTCTATCAAGGGGATAACTCCCAAGTACAAAAAGATAGAAATAGAATCGGGCAAGTCCAAGACCCCATCCAACCACTAACAGAGAGATACCAACAACTCTTCACTACAAGAACAACTCCAACCAAAAAAGAGCACCACAATTGTTTGAGAGAGCTTGAAACCAAACACCTCCAACATACCTTGCATCAAAGAAGAAAATAGACCAAGACACCAGAAAAAAAACTAAAAGGCACTAGACACACAGGCAGGGGATGCACCAAAATGCCAAACAAAACAAATCCTTCCCCATTATTCCCCCCGAAGACATAAAACAACCACGCATCCACCTTAGGAAAATGATTTCATTTTTTCTTTGTCTTGAACCAATATTTCCATAAGACCTTCCCACCTTTCGAACTTAGAGTTGATGATCTACCTATCCTTCTACTAAATGCCCACATTTTCCATGCAATCAACAACCTTATTAGCTTCTTTGTATGCATTTCCAGTCCTATAATTGTCTAATTTGTCAATTAATTCTGTAATATGAGCAAGCCAACAATCAATTTTCCGACTTGTGGACCAACCATTAATTATTGCTTGAATGCAAACCAAGGAGTCACCTTCAATCTCGACTGATTTGATCCCTTTGCTGATATAAATCTGAAGGCCCATCGTCAATGCCTCCAGCTCCACAATATTGTTAGTCCAAATGCCTAAACTTTTAGAGGCAACTCAGATGCACTAACCTACTTGATCTCTAATAAGGCAACTGGCCCCAAAAATTTTAGGATTTCCCTTGGTCACGCCATCGAAATTCAACTTCCACGAAATTTCCTTAGGTCCCTTCCAAAGAACTACCTTCTTGTCTACCTTATAATTTAGGAGTGGACCCTCCTTTGTCTGTTTTAGCTTTCTCCACTCTTTTTGGATCAATTTGTCCCATTTAGTGAATCTTGATTTTGAGCTAAGCTTAATCCTATTGTTGGCTACTTCAATGATTTCCTCCTTTATCCATTCTATTAGACTATTGTTTTTGAGGGCCTTGCCTTTGAAAATCCTCCTATTCCTTTCTTTCCATAGGTGCCAAACCACCAACAAAGGCTCCAAAATCCACAACCACTCCTAGTACCCATTTTTGTTGCCTAACTGCCAAGCATTCAAGAATTCTCATAGTTTCTCCTATCGTGGACCATGAACTTGGAATGACATTTGAAGCCAAACCCACCAAACCTTATCAATTGGGCATGATAGGAATAAGTGATTTTCCCCCTCCTCAACATGTTCACACATTACACAATAAGAAGGGCCAACCATCTCTATCATTTTAAACCTTTCCAACATGAGGCAGTGCTAATGAATAGCCACCCAAAGAAATTCCACAGCCTTGGGAAGCATCACTTGGTTCCAACATAGCTTCACCATCTAATCTACCCTAGCACTGATCTCCACTTGAATTTGGTATCTGAGTTTGGTTGTGTATTCCTTGATTTTTCCCTGCACCAAATAATGGTGTCATCCTCTTTAGACAAACACACCACCCGATTGCTTAACTCCTCTGATATTGCCTTCACTAACTCCTAATCAAGTTGCACATGCTCCAAATTCTTCCACTTCATTCTCCCCCCTCCACCATTTTCTTCCAAGCATATTACTTGGCAACTTCTTTCCCACATTTTTCTCCCAGTTGATCGATTTCCTAGCCAAGATCGAATTGCTCTACTAAATTCCTAAAGGTGTTCCAAGAGCCAGACCATAACCTAGCCTTTTGACCATTACCAATTTCCCATGTGATGTGACTTTTGATTAGAGGATGATATTTTCTCGTGAATCTCTAGATGGTCAATCCACCTTGAAGATTTTCTATCATTAGAATCCTAGAAGGGGAACCGCTATCTAAATATTTATTCTGAACAATACGGAACCACAACCTCTATGGGGTCTATACACTTTCCAAATAAACTTATCCCCCAGCACAGTGTTTTGCAACCCGATTCTCCTTGAACCCTTCACCCTCATATTTGGGCTTACAAGTAGTTTCCCATCCAATCAATGGTATTTTCCTTTCCTCCTTAGATCCTTCCCACAAGAATCTCTTTAAAATATTCTCTAGTCCATCTTCAATCTTCCTTGGAGCTTCATAGCATGCTATTGTGAAAATTGGTATGGTGAAAAGAACGGCCTTGGACATAGTGATCCTGCTAGCCATAGTCAACCAATTATTTTTCCATCACAAAGCTTTATTTCTACACTTATTCCACACCTCCTCCTAGTGTGCTTGGATCTATAGGTACCCTCAAAGATCTGAACTTCAAGAAATTTGGCCAAAAGCTTGTCAATCTGGTAACCTAAAAGAGTAGAAATGGCTCTCTGAATAGCCTCCTTAGTGTTGAAAAAGTATATTCTAGATTTCTCCTTATTCATTTTTTGATCTATCTACTATCCATACTCTACAAGAGTCACCTTGATGCAACTAGCCTCCCTAATGCTTGCTTCTCCAAACAAAGAGGTATCATCTGCAAACTAGGAATGGGTTATTGGTTCAACATTTGGAGCCATAGAGATGCCAAACTATTTAGCCTATTGTCTTCGCCATTTGATTCCACAACTCAAGGCCTCTGCTAAGATAACAAACAATGATGGCGACAATGGATCCCCTTGTCGTATACCATTGGTGGCTTCAAAAAAGTTATTGATATGTTGGTTGATAAGGACAAAGGACCTCACCGTGGATACACACTATTTAATTATTGAGCACTAGTGCTTGCAGAAGCCCAAGCAATCCATAACTTTGAGCAGAAATTCCGATGAGACTTTATCATAAGCCTTGCTAGCGTCCAACCTAATAATCATACCAGCCAAATGATTTGTCTTTAATGAATGAACCACCTCGTTAATGAGCACTATGTTATTTGTGATCTCTCTCCTAGGAATGAAACCATTTTGTTCAAGTGAGATAATTTTTCCAAGGATCTTCTTGAGTCTATTTGCTAATACCTTTGCACTAACTTTGTACACCGTGTTGCAAAGGGAGACAGGCCTATAGTCACAGAAAGACTTGCATTTCGCCTTCTTGGGAATCAACACTATAACAAAATTGTTGAGGTCTTTGATGAATCTCTTTTTCTTTCTGAAGTCTTCCACCACTAACCAAATATCTCTCCCAAGAAAGTCCCAACAGGTTTGAAAAAATCTTGTTGGGAATCCCTCCAGCCCTAGGGCCTTGTTGGGGTGCAGTTGAAAAAGGCCAGTCTTTACTTCCTCCATCGAGATGGGTTCACTGAACATAGCATTATCTTTGATTCCCACCTTTCTAACAATAGCATCTAATATGCCTCCCACACCATATCCACCCGCAAATTGGCCTTAAATATTTTTTGAAAAGGCTAACGCCTCAAGGCCAACTTCCAAGCTTCCATGCTTCACAGTGCCATCTTGCGACTAAACAGATTCAATTTTATTTTCCTCCCTTCGAGCAAGCATTGAAGCATGGAAAAATTTGGAATTAGAATCACCTTCCCTAAGCCAAACTTCTCTTGATTTGTCTCTCGAGTATAATTCCTCTCTCTTTAGAAGTTTTGAGAGTCCCAATTTTAATTCCTTTTCTCTCAGGAATTCTTCATTCCACATACCATCCCTAATTACCTTCTCATTCAGAACCTACAATTTGTACTCAACCCTAGCCTTCTCTTAGAAGATATTCATGAATTTTTCATTGTTCCAAACTTTAAGTTTTTTTCAAGTATTGGAGGCTTTTTCCGAATTTAAAGCTAAAAGATCCCCCCACCTGATACTCCTTCCACCATCCTTCTAGCAAGCTTAGGAGCTCGATATCAAACCATCACATGTTCATAAACCTAAAAGGTGACTTCGCTAGATTCATACCTCCATTAAGATGGAGCTCCATAGGAAAGTGATTTGATATGGAGACTGGTAAGATGTGAGCTTTAATGATGGAGCATCGGTTATGCCACACTGGAGAAATCAAGAACCTTTCTAGCCTCTCAGAGATAGCCATGAAGTTCTTGCACCAGTTGGGCCAGGTGAATACTCCATTCAAGGTTGGGCAATCCTCCAACCTAGAATTTGTTGCAAACCATCTAAATTCAAACAAAGACTGGGATTTAGACGTTAAACCCCCACTTTTCTCTAACAATTCCAAAAAAGCATTGAAGTCACCTCCAATGATGAAGCAAAATCCCTCATGACTCTTAATAAATTCCAACACCTCTGATCATATCACAACCTTCACTTTTGTTCCAATCAGGCCATAGATGTTGAGGAGAAAGAATGAGAAATTCACACTCATACTAAAGACTTTGGCCACCAACCAATTCAAATGTGAACACTACACATCTATTGAAATTTCAGACTCCTTCCATATCAACCCAATACCCCCAACTTCACCCACCAAACCTTGAAAGTGACCATGCCAAGTCATAATGTATTGCAAAAATGTGCATGCCTCTATTTGTGAAAGCTTAGTTTCTTGAAAAAGGATAATGTCACTAGCACATGACTAAAGGTGATGCCTAAATAGGCAACTCTTATCAAGGGAATTTAGGCCCCTGATGTTCCAAGTTGATAGATTCATTTCTTCCCAAGGGAGGCCTTCCCTCCCTTGGTACTTAAAAATTTCTTGATGCTGGGATAGTTCCTTGTAGCTTCCTCCTCCTCTCTCAGCTTCTTGAGGGATTTCCACCCTCTGGACTTACCCTAATTGCTAAGTTTACCCATACCAAAATGCAAAGTCGTAGTTTGGTTGATGCAAATTTCTTCCAAAATGTCAAGCTCATCCAAAGGTTCTAATTCCAAATCTGAATCCGTTAAGGGGGATAGCTCAACCATCATGGAATCCTCCAGATAGACCAATTTGGAAACACATTCTATAGGCACGACCATCGAGGCCACCCTAGTTTCATTTGGATTTTCTTGCGGCCCCTCTGGTGTTATTTTCATTGACTCCTTTGAATTCGAGGCTACTAGTCCATGCACAAATGGAACAATTTGCAATTTGGGGGCCACCTTTGTCCTTTCCATCTCCACTTTCCTATGCTCCTCCTTCTCATGCTCCTCCTTCCCTTGAGCACTTCTACACTTTGCCTCATTGTGCGTATGAGAGCTACAATTGAGGGAAAACCTCTTGTCCTTTTCCACCTCAACTTCTTGAATCCAACTTTCTCCTTCCACCAGTAACTTGATTGCCCTCAGAATAGCATTGATTACCACAATAGTCAATCTGGCATATTTATAGAGGTCACCATCTATGATCTCCATATCTATATCAAGGAGAGTCCCCAACAATCGTCCAATATTTTCCAAACATTCTCCAATCCAGTATTCAAATGAAAGGTTATATAAGAGAATCCAAATCAGTTGAGCATATAGCTGAATTATGGTTGGATAAAAAATTTGAATCCAGAGCTGCATGTAAAGCAAAAGATTACCCATGTGCCACACACCACCCTCCATGATTCTAATTTTAGTCTCTTCATCTACAGAAATCACTATGAAAACATTTTTTGGAAGGAATTTGAGGAGCACCTCCATCTACCAATTTTTCATAATCAATTTCCTAATCATAGCTCTAATGAGGGAGCCCCCAATGAAGTGGAAGATGAGAGAAAAATCCTTCAAAATTTTTGCATCACTTTTTATTTCCTATGCCACATCGATCGATAGAATGTATATCACCTCCAACACACTAGGTTTAAGTCCATGGTCTGAATTGGATTTTGTCTTCCATTGATTATTCCACCTATTGGGGTTGTTGAATCTATCTAAATTTCCAATCATTGAAGCCCTCTGATTCCTTGAAGGCTGCCCCCATGGAGGTCTATCACTCCAAACACTAGCATTACATAGATTTTCCCTTGTTACATCTAAAGGCGAGTCGTGTCGAATGTGACTAGAGCGAAGATCCTTCCAATGATCAGAAGGTTGATGATGATACTAAGACTGGCAGCGATGGACCCATTCTCCCTTGGAAAACACCCATTGAGGAACATGACTGCTGATTGGAGATAGCAACTTGACAGGCACCTTGTGAATCACTTTGTCTGCCCAACTTTCTCTAGCCTCGCCCTTCTACCCTGGCACCTTCTCACCACCCTTCGCATGTAAATGCAACTAGAATATGCAAAACACATACTTTCTAACATATTAACATAAATATAGTTTTCTATTCCTCCCCTTTGAAGTTTTATAAAATTATAGAGCTACCTAATTACTTTGGCACTTCTAATATTTATAATCTCCATTTCTTCATTATTTTGGATCTAGTTAGGAAGGAAGTACTACTGAATTGGCATTAAATTGGCTTCTTGAGACTTTGTTGTAAGCATGGGTAGGCTTCCGAGAAGATTGAGGAGGGGTGGGTGGGTGCAAAACCCAATAAGTTTGTTTGTAGCTTGCTATCACAAGGTCATTCAGAATAAAACCACCAAGTTGTTCTATGTGATAAGAGGGCATATAAGTTGTATTTTCATGGAATGGAGGTGAAAATGCATATTGAATATGAAAATATGACATATTAAAGTATTAGAAACTAGAAAATTTCTTGGAAATTTTTCTGAAATGAAAGCAAAGGGTATGTGCAGGATCATGATGGGCCAACAAGTGGCAATATTATGGGTATTTGTAGGGTATGTGGCTGAAATATTTTTTTTTCCCAAAATTGATGAAATGAAAAGGGTTTTTATAGGAGATTCCCAGCTTTCCACCAATATAAATTATGCTTTAATTTTAATTTAATAAATAATTATTATTCATTTTCTATTAGAATTATGACTAAAGTCATGATTGATAGGCTAATTGAAAAACATCTATAGCTTTCAATGGTATCATATTTTTTGAATCCAAAACATGTGTCACATTCTATGCTTCACATACTATAGGATTAAAAAAAGAAAAATAAATTTCATATTTTTGACCAAGTTAAGGTGGTCAAACATCTGAATTTTATATTTTTAAAAGTTGTAATAAAAATTCATAATTAATTATTTACTTAGGAAAAAATTACAAAAAAATATGCATCACATCCGGACATGAGTCCTCTACTTATATAAAAAATATTATAAAATAATATTATCATTTTATTATGGTTAAGGTGGTGAGAAAAATACCTACTTCTTATTTTTTCCCTGAAATTTAAGTACTACTGCATTGAAATTTCAAATTTTTGCCAAATAGATTTTTTTTTTTTTTAAAACCTAGTAGTTTAGAAACTACATTCAATTTTCTACAAATTCTATTCTTACATATTTTTGAAATAATATAGATAAGCTATTCAAATTTTTATGTTAAGTTGCCTAACACTGATTTTTCTGAATTTTTTTCCACTTAAGGGCTTGTTTTTTCCATGATGATCCTGCACATACCCCAAAAAGATTTTCCTTCTTTATGAATTGAACATACCAACACCTAGTCTACTTCAACCAGTAGATTTTGATCTTAGAGTCACCAAATATGTATATTTCAACCTCTTACAGTTCTAAAAATTGTTGGTTACATATCAAACCAAAAATAACATGTAATTTCTTGAACTTTCCTAACTAGATAGTCCCACTGTGCATGCAAAAAACTGTTGTCTCTCAAAGTTGCACCCTTCCTAAGTTGCAGAACTTAGCACTTTGGAGAAACGTGGGAACATTCCTAGGCTGTGGGTTACCTAAACTTGTAGTGGACCTCTAGATACTTGGCTGACTTCTAGAGTGTAATCACCTAATGAAGTACTCTAAAGACTTGTAGAGGAAAAGGGTAAAAGGAAACATAAATTGAAAATAACATGAATTTTTTTTGATAAAGGTGAAGCACCAAACACTAAGACTTGTAAACACAACCTACACACATAGTTAACAATGACAAAGATTTTCTTACACAACTCAATTTTTGTATGTTTCTTGCATACATTTTTTACAAGGTTATAATGCTAAACTTTTAGAAGGAAAGAAATTCCACAACTAGAAGCATTTGTATCCTTAACACAACTTGTAACCTGAAAAATGCATATTCTTCTACAAAAGGTTCTAACATGAGACAAAACTACAAAGAATTATACAAAACTCACAAGTAATCTTATCAATCAAATAACATGGACACAATAAAGCAGAAAAATTGGAAGGAAAAATAATTAAATTTCATTGATATTAAAGGTACTCATTGGTATACATTGCAAAAGAGTTACAAAAAAGTATAGTATACCTCCCAAGGACTCCAAACAGTCACTAAGTACAAAAATAGAGCATAGTCAGAACTAACTTCACAAATGAATAGCGAAGTGACTATATCCACTCATCTCTCTAAAATCCACTAAAAAGGAACCTAGAACCTTCTTGGTTGTATGCAACAATAAAGCCAATAATATAGCTCCTAAATATCCTCCAAAAAAGCTCTAAAATTCTCAAAAGCTCAACCTTGACCAACTCAATCATAAAGGCACCCCAAAAATACTTCAAAATGATCAAAAAAATCTCCTATATTCTTGGCACATGTTTTTTAACCTCTTCAAACTCGCCTATATGCTCTCAACTCAGTCATAAAGTCCCAATTGCATCCCTTGACCCATTATTGAAACCACACGCTCTATTCTACAATAAATATAACATTTAAAGTGATTTATAAATCATCACTTTAATAAATAATTTTTACATTTTGAAATTTTCTTCACATTGGAGAAATAAAGGCCATGATTTAGCCATATTTTGAAAAGGTATCAAGGCATAAAAGATACAAGTCTTAAAGGGGGGTTTATGTTTTTGAAACAATAATGAAAAGGAAATAAAAAGCCAAGGCATATACAATACCATTGTATTAGGTTGAAATATTTATTTTTTTAAAACAAAGGAAAAGGCCTCTCCCTAATCAACCAATGTTTAGGGTTAAGAAACACTAAAACAAGAAACTAAGAGCACATTTTCATTTCCATTTCCACCTATCCAAGGAACCACCATAGTTTTTTATGTTGGAAAGTTGAGGATTTCCTACGATTTTCATCTTTAGGTAAGATATTGTGTATGGAATCTTTACATCCTTTCCTTTGTCTATGAATGCAAATATGAATTCCAACTCTATTTTTGCAAAATTAAAGAGGAGGTTGTTTATTGTTTTCTTTTGCAAACACTGAATGTGTTAATCAACTATTTTTTGGACCTTCAAAAAAAAAATCACGGGTCACCATGAAAACCTACACTCTTTGCTTGCTCTTCGAATTTTGAAGATTTGATTCATGTTGTGACTTCATCATTAAGTAGTTCTCTTTTGATTTCTTTTGTATTCCACTATGATGCCATTTAGTATTGACCAATGACATGATAATCACATTCACCATGAAAATATCATGCAAGATCATAATATATGAAGGATATTTTGTGACATGCTAGAAAATTGAAATAAGAAAATGCTACCACATGAAAGAAAAACTAGTTTGCTAAATGATTCAAAATCCTTGCACAATATGTGTATAAACCAAATACTCTACATATATTTTTTGTTCCATCATGAACATTGCGTGAGGTAAAATATGTGAGTGAGTAATAAAATAACACAATCAATGAAACATTTTATTAGAGAATTTAGATAACAATTTAATCAAATTGAAACAAAAAAAACCTTTAAAGTTGTCCCATTGTTCTCTATCTTCAAGGATTCATCAAATCATAATGGCTCTTAGATTGTGTATGCATTAGGACTATTAGAATGACAACTTGAAGAACGAGATGCTGGAAAATGCGAGAAATATATTCCTACATGATTGATTGCTATATGATATGTTGTAGATGATTGTGCAAAGATTATGATAATGATGTGATATTGATAATGGAAATGCAATGATGCAACTATAGAAATTAAGATGCAACTAATGCTAAAGCCATGATTCTAAACTAAATGCTTCTAAAATTCTAATTGCTCAAATTGCTAAATGCTCACAAATGCTCTAATGAAAATTATGTAGAGTAAGATTGTTGAAACTTGGGATCCTTTTCTTGTAGAATAAGGCTATATTTATAGATTTTCCAAAGCATGTTCTAATGTGGTAGCAATGGAAGTTTATTCCTATAATTTTTTCATATTTTTTAGGAAAAAATGTTCCATGGATTAAGGGAATAAAATTTGGTGGAGTTGTGATGGTTCTCGCGGGTGTTGGGTGTGGACACACTAGGGCATCCACGCCCTAGCCTAGTGGCTCTGTGTTTCTGGTGGCTGTGTGGGTGGGAAGTCTAGGCGGTGTAGGTAGGGGCTAGGGGTGGCTCTTTTTTCTTTCCTTTTTCTATGCATGGGTGTAGATTCGGGTGGGTTTTGGTGCAATCTGTTGGGGTTTGGTGTGGGCATTGGGCTGTTGATTGTCACTGACCCCTTTCTCTTAAGTTTGATCCTTTTGATTTCTTTTTTGGCTGGGATTTGAATGGCAAGGAATGCATCAATTGGTGAGGTGAAGGGAGATATTCCTATGACAGAGGTTAGTGGTGGGGCTTCGTCTGGAGAGGGTTTGAAAAAATTTAGTACCTTTAAAATGCATAAGATAAATGGATGTCCAGAAAGGGCGCATGTTTGTCCTGTGTTGGTGATTCAATCGGAGGTGGTAGCTAAAGATTTGGATTACTATAGTAAGCATTTTTTGATTTGTAAGTTTATGTGGATGAAGGTTTCTCCTTCTTTCTTGGACACTTGGATCTACAAGACATGGTCTTCGGAGGGTGACTTTGATGCTCTGTTAGCTACAAACAAATTCTTTCTGGTAAATTTCTTGTGCATTTCTAATCGAAATAGGGAATTTGAAGGGGGGCCTTATTTTTATAATCAAGTAGGTCTTTTCATAAAACCATGGCATGCTGGCTTTAATTTGGTGGAAGAGTTGCCTTCTAGGGTCCCGGTTTGGGTTTGCCTTCCTCGGCTGCCACTTGAATGTTGGAGAATTGATATATTACAATCGATTGCTTTATTGTTAGGTAACCCTATTGGTCCTTCTCAACATACTTTGGATAAGAGGATATTTTCTTATGTGAGGGTTTGTATCGAGATTGATCTGAGTCAGCCTTTGCCTGATTCTATTGATTTGATTGTTGGCTCTAATTCTTGGACTTAGCCTTTGGATTATGAAATGTTTCCTTTTCACTGTTGGTTATGCCATGAATATGGGCATTTTAAGCAGAGGTGTCCTCAGGATTTTGGTGTGGGAGGTGTAAATAATATGGGTTCCCAATCTAATCTAAGGGTGGAAAAGGGTAAGGATCCTATGCAGGGAATGGCAGTGGAAAAAGATAGTTTTGTTCCAGTTAAACCTTGTAATCATGGACAGGGCCAAAAGAGGCCTTTTCAGGATAGACAAGAAGGGGAGACTTTCAATATATTTGAGGCTTTGGATGAGTTAGTTCAGGAGGAAGGGTTTACAACTGACATGTAGATGATGGATGGCTCTAGTTCTAAGAAGTTGGTTGATGTACAGCCTTTGATGATCTCTAGAGTGGATCAACTTGCTAACTAGGATCTTGAGATGGTGTCTGGTCTATCTCCTTCCACTCTAGCTCTTGGTGCAGGGGGTGGGGGGGTTGTTGATTTTGGTGGCCCCTATGGTGTTGGTAAGGTCTACTTGGAGGCTCGGGATAGCCCTGATTTAGGTAAGTTTAAACCTTCTTCGTCTATTATGGGTGTGCAGCAAAACTCTTTTAAGGGATTCCTGAGAAATTAGTTAAGGTTGGTCGCAAAAAGGACCAATAAAAGGTGAAGCTTGCTAGAGAGACATTGGTTGAGGCTGGTTCCATGAAGACTATTGATGTTCACTTTTAGTTGATGTTGAGCCAACTAATGGAGTCTTCACATGGAATAATAGGAGAACTGGAGATGTTATTTCTGAAAGACTAGATAGATTTTTGGTGTCCAGTTTTTGGATGGGGGATAGGTGGATGATTAGCTCTAAAATATTAGATTTTCAAGGCTCTGACCATTGGCCAATTAAGCTTGTAGTTGATGTGCCTCAATGATGTGCTAGACAGACTTTCAAATTCTAACTCATGTGGCTCCAAGAGGAGTCTCTTCATGATATGATTTCTGGCTGGTGGGATCTTGGGAAGCCAGCTTATGGCACTGCTATGTACTCATTGTCAAAGAGGTTACAGTATGTCAAATACAAGTTGAAAAGATGGAATAGGCAACATTTTGGTAATTTGTTTCATGAAAAACTGAAGGCTCGAGATAACCTAGACTTAATCTCTAGGAAGATTCATGATCAAGGCCTAACAAAAGAGTTGAGTTTGTTAGAGATTGCTGCAACAAAAGAGGTAGAGGAATGGGAGTTAAGAAAATAATTTTTTTGGAAAAAAAAGTCCTGTATTGAATGGCTTCAGGATGATGATAGGAATACTTCTTTTTTCACAACTCAGTTAAAGACCAGAGGCAAGGTAATGTTATTTCTTCTCTTGTGTTGTCTGATGGGGAAATTTTTTCCTCTTCTACTTCTATCTCTGCTGAATGTATTCGGTATTTCTCTTCATTATTTTCTGAGGATTCGCCTCTAGCTAAGGAGGCTGAAACAATGAATATGAATTGTATCCCACAGCTGGTGTCTAATGAAATGAATGAATCGTTGCTTTCTCCTATTACCTTGTTGGAGCTTGAGAACGTTGTGTTCCAAATGAAGAAAGGTAAAGCACTGGGGCCTGATGGATTTCCTGTTGAATTCTTTTAGGAGTTTTGGGAGGTGGTTAAGTTGGACCTCTTAGAGGTTGTTAAGGAATCTTTCATGAATAAACAAATGTTGAAGTCTCTAAATGCAACTTTTTTAGCTCTCATTCCAAAGAAGGAGGGGTCTAATTCTTTGGATCTTTTTTGGCCTATTACATTATGTAATGTTGTTTATAAGATTATTACTAAGTTAATTGCTGAAAGGATGAAACCTTGGCTTGGTGAGTTAATCTCTAAGGAGAAAGGAATTTTTCTTGCTGGCAGACAGATCATGGATGGTGTTGTGATTGCAACTGAGACCATCCATTCTATGGAATCCTCAAAAGAAAAATCTATGTTTATCAAGCTGTACATGGAAAAAGCATATGATCGCATTAAATGGATCTTTTTGTTTAAGATTCTTGGAGCTTTTGGCTTTGCTAGTGATTGGATTGAATGGGTCAGGAGTTGTGTTACTTCTTCCTCCTTCTCAGTGCTTATCAATGGTGAGCCCACTGAGTTTTTTTGGTGCTTCTAGAGGCCTCAGACAAGGAGATCCTTTATCACCATACATAATCATCCTAAGTGCAGAAGGATTGGGAAGGATTATTTGTTCTCAGGTAGCTAGTGGCTTGATTCAGGGTTGTAATTGAGGAAATGATCTTCCCTCTTAGTCTCATCTTTAGTTTGTTGATGATACTACCTTGATGGGTAGGAAAATGGTTGAGGAAGCTTTGAACTAGCGCAGTGGTTTGGACAGCTACTTGGTGGCCTCTGGGCAACACATTATTGAGGGAAGTCTTTCATTTACTTCTTTCATACTCCTAATGTTATCCAAAGGAGATTATCAGGTATTATTTGTTTCCAGATCAGTTCGCTTCCTTTTCTCTATCTTGGAATCCCTCTTGCCATTCATTCTCTCCCTAAAAGGTTTTGGAAAGAGACTCTTTACAACTTTTGAAGATTGGTCAGCCATTGGACTTGTAGGTGGCTTTCTTCAGCTAGAAGAGTGACTCTTCTAAAGTCTGTGATCCAGGCTCTCCCTCTTTATAGGTGCTTTTTTCTTTCTGCTCCATTAAGTTTTATTCAAGATTTTGAGAGATTATCTCGTCAATTCCTATGGTCTGGCAACCTTCTTCATAGAAAGTGGATCTTGGTGAAATGGGATGTTGTCTATAGGCTGAAGCAAGAAGGGACTCTTGGTCTACAACGAACTGATTTGAATGGGAAGGCCTTGGTTGCTAAGTTGTATTGGAGTTGGTGTTCACAACAACATATGTGGTGGGCTAAAATTCTTACCCTCAAATATTTGGGTGTGGTGGAAAGCATGGAGGTTGTAAGATTCAGTCTAGAGGGGAAAGGTTCTATGATATAGAGTACCCTCAAATGGGGTGCCAATCTTGTTAAACAGGGCCTTTTTCGGATTTGTAATGGGGGTCGGGAATCTCTCTTCTGGCATGACTCTTAGGATGGACATCCCCCTATTTTGTCTTCTCATCCCCACCTTCAGGACTTGTGCCAGATTTTTGAGGTGGTGGGCTAGTGTCATGTGGCTAACTTCAAATCTCAACATTCTTTGAGTCAAATTACTATGTCCAGGTGGAAGGACCCTCAGGATTGGCCTCTTGGCGGGGTTTTGGAGGATCATCAAGTGCTTGTTAAGATTCTTTTGGATCACACCTGCAACTCTTTCCTTGGGAGAGATGTGCTTGCTTGGGGTCCAAATTGGTGAGGTAAATTCTTGGTTGCCTCTGGTTATCAGGTTTTGGATAAACAGGTCTTTGAGAGCTCAAAGGTTCCTTGGTGGAAGCATGTTTGGAATAAATTTTCTTGGCCTAAGTGTAATTTTTTCTCTTGGCTCATTGTCCAAGGTAAGTGTCTTACTTGGGACAATATTTGGAAATGGGGGTTCTAGGGACCTTCCATGTGTGTTTTGTGTGGTTAGCATGAAGAATGCCTCTCACATCTCTTTTTTCAGTGTTCCTTTCCTAAGGATATCTGGCATCACTGGTGGAATCTCTAGAGCTTACCGTGTTGGCATGTCTTTGCCTTGGATGATTTTTAGAGGAGACATGGATCATCTCCTGCCAAAACCTCTTTTCTTAAAATTGCTTGGAGTATTGGCCCTAGTTTGATTGTTTGGCATGTTTGGTTGGAGCGCAACAAATGGATTTTATTAGATAAAAAATTGATCTTGGAGCAACTTTGCAGGTGAATTATTGGGGCTCTGCAGGAGACTTTTTTTGAAAAGTGTGATTTGTCTGTGCCAGTTGATCCGGGGACTTGGGTGTTGTTAATTCCATGGGTCTTGTTGCTAGGGATAGGATAAATTTGGGTAGTGTGCGTCATAGGCGTGGGTGTGAGAGGGTGGCTCATGATGGCTTCTAGTGTCCACCTACTCTTGGGGAGCTAAAAATAAATACAGATGGGTCATCTAGGGGTAATCCTGGGCATGCTAGAGTTGGTGGTATTGGTAGAGATAGCTCAGTTGTGGTGGTGTTTTTCTTTTCTATGTATCGTGGTTTGCATACCAATAATCTTATGGAGGATAGTGCTATCCTTATGGTAATTGAGCGTGCGGTTGGCCTTGGGTAGCAACAAATTGTTTGTGAGTCTGATTCTCAGGTGGTTATTGATATGTTACATAAGTGACAGTTGGAGGATATGAATTGGTAGCTTGTTGTGGTTGTCAAGTAGCTTATTTCTATGTGCTCTTCTCTAGATTCCATTGTTTTCTGCCATATTCTATGAGAGTGGAATAGGCTAGCTGATGGACTAGCTAGATGGGCGACAGAGAGGACTAATTCTTAGTATGTGGATGGTTGGGACAATTTTCCTAATGACATGGCCCCTATTCTTGAGGAGTGGGTGACTGAGGATATGAGGTGCTTCTTGGGTGTGAATTAATTCCTATTTTGTTGGACCCCTTGTGGGTTTTTTCTTTGGAATTTGTCTTATTGTTTTGATTCAATAAATTTTTTACCGGTCTAGATTTGATCTAGATAGATAGACACTAGAGGATGAAGAAGTTGGAGAGAATCAAGGCGAGTGTTCCCTTTAGTAGAACAATCTACCAAACTTATATTAGGAAGAATAAATGGAGGAAGAGAAGCAAGTGTCCCAAGTTTGTTTCAGAATTTTTTGAAGATAAAGCTTAATTAAATATTTGACATAATCAATTTGTTGAGACACATGGTGAGGTGGAAAGAGGAAAAACTATAGACATGTGACTAAATTCAAATTTAGGATTTATTCAAATTTAGTAAGAAGATATTAATTAAATAAAACAAACTATTTGAATTTGTTTATTTACTTAAGATTAGAAGAATATGATTTAAGATAGAAGAATTAGAAAGTGAACTATATAAATAAATATTTCTATTTATTAATAAGTAGATGAATTAAAAAGGGTTTATTAATTAAATTACTTTTATTTAAATAATTCTTTATCTAGACCAATTTTAGGTGTGTACATTTTTCCCCTCTTTGAAGTGATGTGTTTACACATTGCTTCAAAGAAAAATTTACTGTGCTGAAAAAAAAATTTGATATGCCCCAGATGTTGATTTTTCACTGATGATGGATATATGCCCCCTCGAGAGATAATTGATGAATTTTTTAATTTATTAATTTTTTTGATGATTTTCAAATTTTCAAGATGTCTCAATGATTTATCTCTCAAAAAATAAACACTAACATGCCCCTTTGATGAATTTATTAATTAAGCCTATTTTTTAAAAATAAAATAAAATGAATCCCACTTAAATCCCCTTTAAAAGGTTAAAAAGATGTGAAAAGAGCTCATTTGTGTCATTTGCATTTTGAGAGATAAGAGTGATTGAGAGACTTTGTGAAAATTTAGCAAGATGGTGATTCTAATCTAAAACCACCGATTCAAGCATGTTTGACATCACAACCACCTGGTTGTATATGGACCTCTGGAATGTACCCCAAAAAAATTCCTTGTGAATTTTGAATTTCATTTTTCCCACATTTTCAACATTTAAAATTTGGTTTTTTAAGCTTTTTAGTGCATTTAGGCTCTGATGTAGTGCATCTAGTGCCTATTTTGGCACATATCGACTTTTAGCACATAGTGCCAAATTTTTAGCTCATTTAGGCAAGGTTGTAACACATTGATGGGATGTTTTGGCGCATTTAGAATTCAGGTGCATAGAAACCCTATTTTGGTGCATCAATGAATTTTTCCAATGCATCCATGTTTTTAACATATAGAAACACTGTTTTATCACACTTAAACTAGATTGATGAAATTTTGATTGCACTCTTTGATTTTGATGATTGTTGATCATGTCAGCTAATGTTTTGATGTTGTTTGATGATGTTGATAGATTAGATGATGATTGATCTCATGATAGGTGAGATTCAATGATGGGATAATGATAATTGACGTCATGATAGGCGAGGATCAATGATAGGGTAATGATGGTTGACCTCATGATAGGTGAGGATCAATGATAGACGCTCATGAGATGTGATCAAAATCTCATCAGAGCTGATTAGATTGCTAGCTTGATTGATATTGATTGATAAGATTGTTGATTTGTTATATGTTATGATGATAGGAGTCTTTGGTAGTGCTTCCATCTCGAGAATGTTTCCCAAAGACTTGGGCTTTGATTCCACATCTAGTGTAGGTTGATTTAGATGTGATTGGACAATGCGGGTTGACTTCTTTGATAGATATTCCCCAGCATACGATTAATAGGGAACTTTGACCACTTTGGCTGAGAGGTGGCATAGTGACCACAACACATTTCACTTAGCAACTGGTGAGATGATAGTCACACTAGAGGATGCTTATCGTATTTTGAGGATTCATGTTGTTGGTAAGCTGGTTTTGTATGATTCGATGGAGCAGGGAGGTATTAATGCATTAAGGAGAGTTTTCAAGGATGACTAGATTTGTGGATACGAGATTCCATGGTGTGAGATGGTTGATGTATATGGGACACTACCATGTGTTCTTGTTGGGTTTATTTGAGGTTTTATATGTCTCTATCATAGGTCAAAGGGACTCTCAATTGGTTGGGGCTAGATTCTAGAGAGCATGATTACATAGGGGATCAAATATGCCTAGGGATCCTACATGCTAGCACACTTGTACCATGATCTTCATCATGTGGTGTACCTTAGAGCGTCTAGTTTGTATGCTGGGGTTACATTGCTACAAATGTGGGCATGGGAGCACATTGTTGTCACTTGGCCTATTGTAGATAGACAATATCCAGTTGGGAGGCCTTACATTCATGGATATATAGGCCAAGTTGTCTAGCATAAGCTGGGAAAACTAGATTATTGGCGAAGGGTGTTGGATGATTTGGATTCTATTACATGGAGACCTTATTTAGACTATAAACAGTGGTCGGAGGATGACACTAAGATGTTGTATGTGTGCACTACAAGGTACTTGATTAGGAGGACTCAATTTGTGATCGAGAGATTTTTTGCAAATGAGAGTGCTCTGATAGTATGGCATAGTATAGGGTATGCCATAGGGAGTGGCTTTAAATGCATGTAGATGAGTGGACATTCTAGAGTGGGGACCATCACTATTGTACGATGCAACGTGTCAATATTATACGGGTTTATAGCTAGTTTTATGGGAGTATCATCCAAGGATTATAGAGGCTTTGGTGTCATAGGAGTATGCCCATTATTTCTTTGCACATCCTTTCCTGAGGATATCCAGTTCAGATGAGCTAATAACTACATTAGACGATGATCAGGCACTGAGAGGGAGGAGGGGTGGAGGAGGTGATGATGAGGAGGAGGGAGAGAGCATTGATGATGGAGATGATGGAGATGCAGATGGTGGAGATGGAGGTAATAGCAAAGGTGGTGGTGGATTGATGTTGGATGATTGAGTGTGTCGAAGGAGGAGATTTCTGGTGGCTATAGGATGACAACAAGTTCATAATCATTTTCCCTCTTAGTAACAACAGACATAGATAACTACTTTATAGGCCCAAGTATAAACATTACAGGGTCAATTGGCACATATGCAGGGTCAAATACAAGCATAAACATAGGCACATGCCTAGGAATAGGAACAAATCACTACTTTGACAATAGAGAGAGATATAGCTAGATAGTGGCGTGAGTAGCTAGAGTCCCTGACAAAGAGATTAGAGAGAGTGGTCGAGGGTACCTTCATGTCATATATGCTTAGGGAGGTCATATGTGTCACTCGAGAGGCAGAGTCTTACCAAGGATGATATGATGAGGTAGTTCCTTTGGAGTGATAGGTCAGTTATGCTCAATCAACCAGTGCTAGATCAAGACAAAGCCACTCATGGATTACCAATAGGGATGTGACTGGGCCACCTCATAGAGATCCTAGTGTAGGGTTGTTAGGTGGTGTAGCAAGAGGTGTAGTGGGGCCAACAGTGTCTGGGGGGACCAACACAAAGCTCCTGATTTGATTATATATTATGTACTTGAGACATGATGTATATTTTGATTTAGCTAGGACACTGTTGATTTATTGCCACTTTTATATTGTATCTCTCTACATGTTTGGACATTAGTATTTTGAGATTTATATGATATGTAGTGATGACTAGTAATCTATATGATGTCTATATGATTTTATGATTGATATTTATCATGAATGCATTTAAATTATGTTCCATATGCTACGTGATGTTTATATGCTTATGTTACGAATATGTATGGACACAATGATGAAATGATAATTTATCGATGACAATTCTATATGTTTTACAGAAGATGCTTTCATTATATATGGGATGAATTTGATCATACAAATGATATTTAATGCACTTTATTTTTGTATTTTATAATCCAAATATTATGATGTGATGCCTAGATGGATGAATGATATGATAATGCTTTCTAATGTATTGATGATATAATAATGATTATGCAACTATATGAAGGGTATGTGCAGGATCACAATGGGCCAAAAAGTGGCAATATGATGGGTATTTGTAGGGTATGTGGCCGACAACTTTTTTTCTTACCCAAAATTAATGAAATGAAAAGGGTTTTTAAAGGAGATTCTCAACTTTCCACCAATATAAATTATGCTATACTTTGAATTTAATAAATAACTATTTTTAATTTTCTATTTGAATTATGACTAAAGTCCTAATTGATAGGCTAATTGTAAAACATCTATAGCTTTCAATCAATATCACATTTTTTGAATCCAAAATATTTGTCACATTCTATGCTTTGAATACTATAGGATTAAAAGGAAAAAAAAATCAAGAAGTTTTCACCAAGTTAAGGTGGCCAGACATACAAGTTTTTATATTTTTAAAAAGTTGTAATAAAAAATTCATAATTAATTATTTACACAAAAAAATTAAAAATTCAACACATTGGGACATGAGTCCTCTATTTATATCTAAAATATCATAAAAAAAATTATCATTTTATTGTGGTTAGGGTGGTTAGACAAACACCTACTTCTTATATTTTCCCTGAAATTTAAGTAATACTGCACTGAAATTTCAAATTTTCACTAAATAGATTTTTTTTTAAAATTAATAACCCTATTATATTCTTACATATTTTTGAAATAATATAGATAATTTATTCAAATCTTTATTTCAAGTTGCCTAACTTTGATTTTTCCAAATTTTTTGCCACTTAAGGGCCTATTTTTTCCATGATGATCCTACACATACCCTAAATGATTTCTTTTAATGTCAAATGTAATCAATCCATTAATGAGAGAGATAACATCATTTTGGAATCTTTCTAGCCTTTGAAAAATCTATAAATGCAAATGCAAAACTAATATGGATGCAATCTATTTTAACCATGGAAATATAAATATAAAAATGTTGTCATCTTATGGGTATGTGTAGGATCATCATGGAAAAAATAGGCCCTTAAGTGGGGGTATGTGCAGGATCATCATGGAAAAAACAGGTTCTTAAGTGGCAAAAAATTCAAAAAAATCAGAGTTAGGCAACTTGACATAAAAATTTGAATAATTTATCTATATTATTTCAAAAATATGTGAGAATAGAATCTGTAGCAAATTGAATTTAGTTTCTAAACTACTAGGTTTGTTTAAAAAAAAAATCTATTTGGTGAAAAATTGAAATTTCAATGCAGTGGTACTTAAATTTTAGGGAAAAAATAAGAAGTGAGTGTCTGTCTGACCACCGTAACTGTAATAAAATGATAATATTTTTTTCTAAGATTTTAGATATAAGTAAAAGACTCATGCCCCAATGTGATACATACTTTTTTATAATTTTTTTCAAGTAAATAATTAATTATGAATTTTTTATTACAACTTTTTAAAAAATATAAAAATCTCGTATGTCTAACCCCCATGTTCAAAACTTCATGAAATTCAATTTTTCCTTTTTTAATCCTATATTATATGAAACATAGAATGTGATGCAAGTTTTGGATTCAAAAAAAGTGATACCATTTGAAAGCTATAGATATTTTTCAATCAACCTACCAATCATGACTTTAGTCATAATTTGAATAGAAAATGAATAATAAATACTTATTAAATTCAAAGTAAAAAATAATTTATATCGATGGAAAGCTGAGAATATCCTTTAAAAACCCTTTTTTGTTTCATAAATTTTTGGTGAAAAAATATTTGTCAGCCACATAACCATTATATTGCCACTTTTTGTTCCATCATGATCTTGCACATACCAGTCGTAAAAAATTCAAAAAAATAAAAGTTAGGCAACTTGACGTAAAATTTTGAATAAGTTATCTATATTATTTCAAAAATTTGTAAGAATAGAATCTATATCAAATTGAATTTAGTTTCTAAACTATTAGGTATGTTTTTCTTTTAAAAAATCTATTTGGTGAAAATTGTAAATTTCAATGTAGTGTTACTTAAATTTCAAGGAAAAAATAAGAAGTAGGTGTTTGTTTGACCACCCTAACCACAATAAAATGATAATATTTTTTTATAAGATTATAGATATAAGTAGAGGACTCATGCCCCAATGTGATGCATATTTTTTTGTAATTTTTTTCCGAGTAAATAATTAATTATGAATTTTTTATTGCAACTTTTAAAAAAATTTAAAAACTCATGAAATTAAATTTTTATATTTTTATACTATAGTATGTGAAATATAGAATGTGACACATGTTCTTTATTCAAAAAATGTGATACCATTTGAAAGCTATAGATTTTTTTCAATTAGCCTATCAATCAGGACTTTAGTCGTAATTTGAATAGAAAATGAATAATAATTACTTATTAAATTCAAAATAAAGCATAATTTATAGTGGTAGAATGTTGATAATCTCTTTTATAAACTCTTTTCATTTCATCAATTTTTGGTAAAGAAAAAGTTGTCTGCCATATACCCATCATATTGCCACTTTTTGGCCCACCATGATCCTGCACATACCCTTATTCAACAATTTTTTTGTGCTTTTATCATTATTGAGCCTTTGAATTGTTGAAAGTTAGTACATGAATCAATGGTATAATTAGACCATGATGACCTAAGTACTACTTCCATGATTTTTGATATGGCAAGTTAACACAAGCACCTAGGTATACTTGAACCAAGATGATCTGAGCATTTCTTGCATAAAAGGACAAGAGTTAATCATGTTCCTATGCAAATATGGAATGCCATTAGTGAAACTTTGTAGAGTACATATCACAACAATTCACATATTAATAATGATCAACTCATAGACAAGAGACAAAGAAAATATCATACTCCATCCTGGCTTCTCTAGTTCATGACATCCTTGAGTTGCTTCGGAGAAATGATAAAAAAAATTAAAGATACAACAGTTGGACAACCATGCTAAAGTGATAAAACCATGATTCAAAAGAATATCATCCATTTAGATTTATTGTTTGATTGATTGATTTTACTATTGATTTGGATGGTTGATTTTTGAAAGATTTGATGTATGTTCAATGTTGAGTTTTACTATGATCTTTCCATTTACTATGTTTGTCATAATGTTGTTTTTCCTGTTGGTTAAAGCCCAAATTTTATTGTGACTAGTGAGTTTAGGATTTTTCCTCCAAGCTAGGGTGAGATACAACCACAATGCTAGAATATGTACATTGAGGTTTTATGATCATAGGAATAATGAAGAAGAAATTGAATGGCCGACACATGCTTAAATAGGTAGAAAAAATAGTCTATCACAAATAGCGCTTGTTGCTAGGTTTTCACTAATTTTTTTTATTGCACTTTTTCATATTTTATAATTTTTTTCTTTTTTTTTCAACTTTTATTTGTATTTTTACCTTTCTTTTTTAAATTTGTATTTTTTTTTGTTGTCACCAAGATGCCTATTTGCTAGGTTTTCATCAAGGTGACCATTTTTTCAAGAAATTTTCCCATTTTTTTGTATTTTTTTAGGACTTTTTCCTAGCTCTCTAAAGTTAAATGTAGATTTTATACTTGCCAGGTCCATAGATTGCCCTGACGAAGCCCCGATTCTATGTGGATGATTGTTTTGGATGAAAGGACCCAATCAGAATGAGGAGTACAAGTGGCAATTATGAAGGATGATAAATGTGACAGATGAAAGAGGATATGATAGGATTCCTAATGTGCACACTATGTGGGTCATTAGGCTTTATCCAAAAATGAGTTTGGGAAACCAATGAGTTATAGTACGTAAAGGGATTTCCATGAAAGAAACATTGAAAGGCATCATCAATGGACATGTAATGATATGACAGATATGTGAACATGGATGGGTGGAATGGCATATATGGTATGAGTGAGAGTAACCTGGATGGAGACCTTAGATCAATAAGTTATTTCTTTGGTTTTCTTACTTGATAGATGTCCTTAGTGATTTTTGATGTAGAGGCATGTTTGGAGATCAAATTTTGCTTACTCGCACTTTTGACTTTTATTTTTTATTTGTTCGATAGATTTTTAGTTTGGCTAGTGACTTGTCTTAATCTTCTTTCATTTTTTATTTTTCTAATATCTTTTTATTTTTGCTAAGGGAAATTTATTGATCTTCTTTTATTTTTGATTTGTCCAATAGATTTTTATTTTTGCTAGAGACTTTTCTTGATCTTCCTTTCTTTGCAAGCTTTCTTTCGATTCTAGATCTTCATTTGAAAAAGGTATTGTTACCTCTGATTCTTTAATTACCTCTTTTATATTTTCTTTGGGTGATACTTGTTGATCCATGTCTACAAGGTGGATGGATGTGGGTGAGATGGATGAATTAGGGAAAGTTAAAGGAATATTTGGTGGATGGGTGGGAGTGATGATGCCATCAATGAAGTCTTTAAGATTATCCTTCTTGGTACTATTAACAACAAAGAAAGCTTCCACGTCCTTAGGGACTTGGTATGATGGATTAGTAGAGGGAAAAAATAGGAGATTCATACCATAGCCCAGGGCAGGTGGAATGGAAGAATGATGGTTGATATTCTCAGCAGGATCATGATCAAAGTGTGGGTTATCAAAGATGTCTTCCTCATATAGGGGGTTATCAGTGATATGAAGAGCTTGAGTAGAAGCAAATATACAGGAGGTAGGTGTATCATCAGGATCCCAAAAGATTTCAATCCAAGCATGGTCATCTTTTTGCATTCCTTTTGTAGTTGTCTTGACATCATTGTTGGAAGTATGACTCTTCTCAACAACAATAGCAGTGTCTTTTACCAACAAATTATACAAAATGGTATTCTTCACATCCCAAATCATGGATTTGGACCTTGGGGTTTGATAATGCAATAGATGAAGTGGATGCTTTTAAGGATTTAGGCTCAACATATGTTTGAGAAGGAGGTGCTTCACAATTGCTAGGGATGGTGATTTCAGCATTAGGACATAGATTATAGTAATACGTGAGAGGATTAGGATCTTGTATTGTTATTTAAAATCCATTATGAGGGAGTTTCAAACATTCATGGTATGTAAAGGATATTTATTTCTTTGCATGAATCCAAGGTCTTCCAAGGAGAATATTATAGGTCAAAGGGAGATCAAGGACCTAGAAAACCACATCTTTGACCATAGGGCCAACTCTGATTGGTAGAATAATTGATCCTTCATATGATCATCCCCCTACATCATATACCTTCATGGTAATATTTTTACTAGAATCTATTACATGATATTGAATATCCCAATGCAAGGACAAGCTTTAAGGTGCAAATATTTTTACCAACTCCATCTATTAAGACACATTTGACTAGACAGTTATGGATCAAAACCTCAATATAAAGTAAAGTGTTGTGTGGATGAGTGAGTGATGCATCATCATTTTTTTTTAAATGATAGAAAATTGGGTGCATAGTTAAATGTCCCACCATGGTTTGGGATTGACAATCTTCTAAATCATTTGGTATTGGTAGGTTGTCTTTTTAACATTGGTTTTGGTGACATTGTTTTGAGTCTCCACTGCAGAAATGTTAAGAATGGTAGTGTCATAGACATAGTTTAAAGTTTTTTTCATAGTTTGGTAGAGTATTTTTAAAGGCTACATGATCATTAATCATTTGAGGTCCTTCTACCAAAATTTCCTTGTTATCAATCAAGTCTTGTACTAAATGTTTTAGTTGCATATAGTCATTTGTTTTATGCCCTTTGTTTCAATGATAATCATAGTAATGTGCGTCATTCCACCATGATGGTTTAATTGGTGGGTTATAATATTGTGCCTCCTGTAATGTGATAATTTTATGTTCAAGAAGCTCTTTTAATGTTGATTCAAGAGACTATCACAAAGGTGTAAATTTTTTGTGCTTTGATGAGGTTCGATATGGTGTGAAAGCTAGTTTAATTTCATTGTTATTGTAATTCTCATTTTGATGGGTATATTGATTGGTGTTTTGATTTTTGTTTTGATTGGTCTTGGAAACAAAATTTGTCAAGTTAAGGACTTGTTTTGAATTTTGTGCATTAGCTACAACATTATTGTTACCAACATTTTTACTACTTTTCCAGAATTTGGGTTTGTTATTGTTATAATTATTAGAAGTATTTTCTAAGTTGTTTCCTTCATTATATATTTTTAAGACCTCTCTCTTAACCAAGGCTTCTTCCATTTTAATTCCATTTTCAATTACTTTTTCAAAGTTGGGTCAGCATTTCAATTCAAGACTATAGCTCATCTCATCATTTAGATTATCAATGAAGATTTCCATCTTTTCTTTTTCTAGTATGGGACAAGCATATCTAGCAAACAATCTTCTCCATCTTTGTAAAAATATGAGAAATGATTCACCCTCTTTCTATTGTATGTTGCAAAGTTCTATTATGGTTATCTTGTGTTGGATGTTATAGGAATATTGAGTGATGAATTTACTAACCATCTCTTCAAAGGATCTTATACCTAGTGGTAATTTTGAGAACCATTCCATACATTGGCCACCCAAGCTTCCTAGAAACAATCTCATCAAATAAATCCCTTCATGTGCAAACTTTGAGCTCATGGTTTGAAATTCCTTCACATGATCTATAGGATCAATTTTGCCATTATAGTTCTCATATTTTGGGAATTCATGATGCTTGGGGAAAGGAATTGTGTTCACTATTTGATAAAAATGATATAGGAAAATGTCTTGCAGCAAGTACCTTTTTTTGGTTCCTCTTTGCATGTCAAGGAGTTGTTGTAGATTGTTCATTTGATTAGCTAAAACATTCATTAGATCTATGTTTGGTGGATCATTTTCAATTCTTTTGGGAGTTCCTTTTAGTTGATTAACATCAAATTCATTGGGTAGTTTGATACTTGTATTAGCTAGCATTAGAAGTATTTATCTTCATCTTTTTCTAGAACTTTTTACATGAATTTGTGAAACTTGTGATCTTGTTGAGCAGTTTGGATGTCTTCCTCAGTTATTTTGTCACTTTTAGGTTGGTGAAATCCGTGAAAGGTATTTTATTCACCTTTAACCATGGGGTTTTAAGTTTTAATTTTCCTTTTTTTTGAGTTTTTTATTTTATGATCTTGTTAAACTGGGCCTACAAGTGTTATGATTTTCACTAAACTTTGATATTTGTTTGGAGGAATGCTAATGATAATAACCAAGTGAAATAGAATGAAAAATTTGATTGATGAGACTAAGTTAAATCTGATGCACTTGATGCTCACTGTATAAAACAAAAAAAATTCCGTGAAGGATAAAATTCTAATTTTTCAAATTTAGATTTCTAACAATGATATCTAGTGCTTCCAATTGGTTTCATTGTGTTTTATTGAATTTTTTTTCCTTAATCAATTTTCAAAGTTAAACCAATTACAATTAAGACATAGGCAGATTGTATAACACATAACTTTTTTTGTACATATTGAAATTCAAATATTTTTTGTTGGATCAAGGAATTCAATATCTGGTGCAATCAATTTTTTCAATTTTTTTTGAAAATTTTCTATTTTTCCACATTTTCAAAACAAAGAGCTTGATTTTTAGAGAAAAATCTACATTCATAAGAAATAAAAAATAAATATAATAATAAAATTAAATTTATTTTAAATTATACTTTTTGGGAAGCCTATAATAAGGAATATATACTAAAAGAAAAATTAAATGAATTCATTTGATCCCCCAAAAGGTAAATCAAAAGTGGTTTTCTATCAGCATTTTGATAGGTGTAAAGGAGACTCTATTATAGGTATGGTTTAAAACTAGCAGGGTTCTATCCAAGGGGGTTTGATCTAAGGTAGTTTGACCAAACCATCTTCAATTGGAATGCTGTAAATAAAATTTTTAAAGGATTAAATCATTATATTTTCTATAAATATGTGATTTTAGAAAAAATCAAAATCTCCCAGAAATTGTAAACTGGCTTGTGGGATCACCCCCTTGCACCATGATATTAAAAATGTTTCGAGACTGACTCGACTGGCTTCTACACTTAAAGTTCATAGTAATGGTTTAAGTTCAATGTGAAAATGATAAAATGCCTCAGGAGACCTCCCAACGTTTAGAATAAAGTCTTTGGGGATGGTTATCTTGCACACTACCATTGAATTGTGAGTTTCCTCAAATTCACTTTTGATTAAAGTGGGTTAGAAAACATAGCTTTAGTTGTTCCCCCTTAGGTCGTTCATGTAGGGTGAGTACTTTTTCCCACTATGGTAGGCCTTCTAAACATGTTAATGCAAGAAAATAAATGATTTTGTTTGGCATTTTGGTCACCCAATGAAGGGGCAACATAGGCCTAGCACTTTACAAGCACAATAGATAGGGTGTTCATTAACCTTCTAATTAAACTAGATGCCTAATTTAATCAAAAGAAGACAAAAATAACTCCAGCCCCTACAAACACCAAATGTTAGTAGTTTCATACAAATACTAAGCACCTACAACACAAAAAATATGGATTAGTTTTCATAATTTTTATATTTTGTAAAGAAAACCATATGCGCTAAAACAAAGACCATATGTGTTAAAAGATAAAATAGATGTGCTAAAAGAACTACTGTATGCACTAGAAAATATATTAAATGCACTACAATATGTACTAAATGCACTAACATATGAGTTGGATGCACTAAAATATGCTCGAGATGCATCATAACAAGGAATCAATGCGCTAAAAGATGTTTCATATGCACTAAATGATATCACAGATGCACTGCATAGAAGTTCATGTACAAATCTATAAACAAGCTTACTAGAAAACGTTAATAAAAATGAGGATACGCCCCATGGTGGGCACCAATTTACATGTGAGGTAAACTATGTGAGTGAGTAATAAAACCACACAATCAATGAAATATTATATTAGAGAATTCAAAGAAAAATTTAATCAAATTGAAACAAACAAACTCTTTAAATTCATCCCATTGTTCTCTATCTCCAAGGATTCGTCAAATCATAATGGCTCTTAGATTATGCATGCACTATGACTATTAGAATGACAACTTGAAGAACAAGATGCTAGAAAACGAAAGAAATATATTTGTACATGATTGCTTGTTGTATGATATGTTGTAGATGATTGTGTGAAGATTATGATAATGATATGATATTGAGAATGGAAATAATATGATTCAACTATAGAAATTAAGATGCAACTAATGCTAAAGAAATGATTCTAAACTAAAATTTTCTAAAATGCTAATTGCTCAAATTGGTAAATGCTCACAAATTCTCTAATGAAAATTTTGTAGAGTAATATTGTTCAGACATGGCATCGTTTTTCTGTAGAATAAGGCTATATTTATAGATTTTCCAAAGAATATTCTAATGTGGCAGCAACTAGTAGTCTAGATTTAATATAGATAGATATACGGTGGAGGATGAAGAAGTTAGAGAGAATCAAGGAGAGTGTTTCCTTTAGTAAAACAATCTACCAAGTGTTAGGATCTTGAATAAATAGAGGAAGAGAGGAAAGTGTTCCAAGTTTTTTTTAGAATTTTTTGAAGATGAAGCTTAATTAAATATTTGACATATTCAATTTGTTGAGACACATGATTAGGTGGAAAGAGGAAAAGTTGTAGACATGTGACTAAATTAAAATTTAGGATTTATTCAAATTTAGTAAGAAGATATTCATTAAATAAAACAAATTATTTTAATTTGTTTATTCAATTAAGATTAGAAGAATATGATTTAAGATAGAAGAATTTGAAAGTGAACTATATAAATAAATATTTCTTTTTATTTATAAGTAGACAAATTTAAAAGGTTTTATTAATTAAATAACTTGCATTTAATTAATTATTTATCTAGACTGATTTTATGTGTATACAAAAACTACCCTTTTCACTCTAGAAACCCTCTTCATCCTTTTATATGCTTTATAGAGCAAATATAGCCTAAATTTTGATTTCCTTCATGAATTTTTCGTATGGCTCCTCTTAGTATGATGTATATCTATCTTTGTAGTTGTTGATTTGGCATGAAGGAAATGTTTTTTTTACATTATGAGTATATACATTTGGTTCTTGATAAAACATCAAGGAAAATGAGATATTTGACTATATTATTTTTTATTACATTTCTGAGCAATGAAAGGAAAAAAGCTTTTCATTCTTGGTATCATTGTTGTCCTAACACATACATGTTTAGTATGAGACTGTCATTCTTAATGATTCTCATAAGAATGTGATTGTCCTTGCTTCCAACTTATCATTCTATTGTGTCATTTGTTCATAGGACTGTACTAGTGAAATGAACATTGTCACTTGCTTTAATATAGAACATGACACAGAGTTTTGTGTAGACTATGATTGACTAAACTTGAACTGTCATCTGCTCTATTCATCGTGCACTTTCAAAGACTACTACCTTGCCAGTTATTTTTCCTAATATTCTTAATCCAATTGTAAACCTTGTCTCTATTTTCCATGAACATGTTGCTATAGGTATAGAAACAGGGTTGTCTCTTTGCATATGACTTCCCATTGCTCTTTAATGGATGTGACTATGTCTTAACTACATGTTCATGTACCATTCATTGACATAACTTAATATCCTTATCATTATTTACTACCTTTCATGATGCATACCACTATCTCACTGATAGCTTGGTGATTACTAAGAGTGTGAATCTTCATGGTCTTGTACATCATGTCCACTAAGCACTATCTAAACATGTTGATTAGATGCCTAACATAATTGGGTTATCCTCCTATTGTATGCAATGGTGATCATGAATTCACTTGGTGATTCTTGTTATTATTTCAATAGCTTCTAAGACTGTCTACTAGGAAAACATTCATTTTGTATTTGTGACCCTTTATGAACTATCCCTTGCATTACAATGAGATATCTCTGCAACTTTGCTTCACTATTGAACTTGATTGCTAAGTTTAATGAACATTTCCTCTTTATGAAAAACATCATGGAACTTTTATTGATGAACTTTTGTTTCATTGTTTATTTTTATAACAAAATTCCCTTATTAATAGGAGAGAACCTAATAAGGTGCATTTGTTTTATCAATATAACCATAATTATGAAACTTGTCTTCAAGGATTTCATTGGTGAAACAAAATGTGACTATCCCTCTCAAATGAAGCAAGAGGCAAACATGCTAGGCTCAACCCTTCTGGGAGACCATTTCACTCTACATGCTATGATATGAAACATAAATAAAAGACCAGTGTAAATTTCACCTATACCTACACAATGAACAAACATGTTAGATAAAATAGAGCATATGATAGATGTTTATGATAACCTTTCTATTTTCCTAGACATTTTTGATATGAATACTATTTCAATGCTTTACGAGTATTAGGTTATAATTTTGTAGATGTTTTCATATGTAAGGATTGGTGATACATCATTTCTTTACAAATCTTATTCTCAATCACGTAGGCAATCTTCAAGAAGTAGAGGCAACTTCTGGAAGTTGAAAAAATGGGATAACTAAAGTAGATGTACCTCTACTCAAATAGGATTTTTCATTTAGGAAATGACGGGTGCCCTTTCTTTATAGATGCATTTTATTTTCTTTATGTATCTATAAATTTATACTCTATTTTCTTGTTTGCATTCAAGTAGTTAGTCCTACGGCTTGTGTTGGACACCATATATTTATGATTATCAATAAAGACTACTTTTGCAAAAAATTTTCACTCTCTTCTTTGTTGTATGCATTTGCATAATGTAATAATGCAATCTAATTGATAATTTTTTTTATGCATATGGATATAACATAGTAGAGTAGAATGAACCTTATCCTTCACTTTGTAGAAAAAATACAACTCTACCTGATTGAGTTGGTAGCTCAATTAGTTAACAATTATAAAAAGAGAGTGTATCCTTTTGAGAGATGAGGCTAAATGAAAATAAGTAGTGAATTGAAAATTTTCTACAACTCACCACTCAGATCTGATCTCCTTAATGGTCTAAAGTCATGCTCATAATCTTCAAGGATTGATTATAACTTGAGTTGATTTGATTTTAGGACCTACAAGTTTTAGTAACCAAAAAAAAAATTCTTACTAAAACATTAACAAAATCACATAAAACTTTACGTGATGGTTGAATAATGAAATACAATGTCAGGGTGATCCCACAAAGTTGGTTTACAATTTCTGGGAGATTCTAATTTTTGCTGAAATCACACATTTTTAGAAAATATAATTATTTAAGCCTTTAAAAGTTCCATTTAAAGCATTCCAATTAAAGAGGGTTTGATCAAACTACCTTAGATCAAATCCCATTGGATAGAACCCCACTTGTTTTAAACCATACCTATAACAGAGTCTCCTTTAAACCACTTTTGATTTACCTTTGGGGGATAAAATGAATTCACTTAAAATTTATTTTTTGTAAGTATGTATTCCTTATTATAAGCTTCCCAAAAATTATAAGTTTAAATAAATTTAATTTTATTATTATATTTATTTTTTATTTCTTGTGAATGTAGGTTTTTCACTGAAAATGAAGCTCTCTCTTATACACATGTGGAAAAATAGAGGACTATAATTTTATTTTTGAAAAATATGAGTGCACCATATATTTAATTCCTTAATTGAACAAAAAAAACAAAATTGAATTTTGATACATACAAAAAAAAATTATGCGTTATAGGGTCTGCCTGTGTCTGAATTGTAATTGGTTTGACTTCGAAACTTGATTAAGGAAACAATATTCAATAAAACAGTATCTAACCAAGTGGAAGCACTAGATATCAGAGTTACAAATATAAATTTGAAAGAATTATAATTGTATCCTTCATGGAAAAAATGTTATGCGTTATACAGTGAGTGTGACTCCTTAAAAATGTTGTTTTATGAAAAAAACTAGTTTTTGAGGGAGATGGAAAAAGAGGTGCAATCTGATTCCAAAATTTTTGAAAAAAATATATTTAGAAGATACAGACAAAATTTCATGAAACTCTAGTTTTCATCATCTTCAAACTCTGCACGGTTTAGCCGCTATAGGTGCCCGAAAGTGAAGATTTAGTTACAAAAAATTATTTCAGTGTTCAGCTTGTCGAAAAATTGTAAACCACTATTGTGGGATCACCCAATAATTTTGTAAATTCTTCTCTTGAATTGATTTTTCATCCACTCATTTCCACACAAAAGATACCATATAATTAGTTAGTGGAATTGTGGTAATTTCTTATATTACTTTGTGATCTCCCTTTTACAATTTGATGTTATGGTACTTCACATCAATGATGTCTTGTCCTTAGGTCATTTCTGGTTTGATCTCACATGATCTTGAGTATTATTTTAGTCTGTGATGTTATTTTTATCCCATTTATACTAAAAATATAAAAGTTTGAAAGTTCCTTGCAATGTATAAATCAAAATGCTATATCTTAGATAGATAAAGAAGAAAATTTTGTTGAATTTCAAGTTATTTAGTATTGAATTTGCATATTATTAAAGAACAATGAGAGAAAGAGTGCCATATATTTTTCATTAAAACTTGTATTGTATTGAAAAAAATAGTTTATAAACAATTTCTTCATTGCATCACTATGATGTTGCATTTTAAATTTACTAGAGGAATGCATATAAATTGTTATCTTCAATCATGATTTTTATTTTATTTTGATGGTTTGGTAAAATTTATTTTAGTGACATTTTATAATGTAATTATTGTATTGGATTATCTTGTTTTTGTAGATACTTAAGAAACTCCCATATAAATGTTTTCATCTACTTTGATTTCAATGTAATGAATGATGTATATGGATCTATTGATGCATGTGTAAGAAGTTTTCCCATGATTCATCCATAATATGATTTAATTTTCATCACTTCACAACATGGTTATCCATGCCATCTTCTTCAAGATTTCATAGAATCATTTTACATTAGTAATTATCATTATAGATGATAATATAACTCTATTTCACTCATTAGAGTGGCTTTCCTTTGAGATAAGTTAGTATCCTCCAAATAGAAGATTAGAATTATGAGAAAACAAGCAATATATCATATGTGTTCTTAAATAGTTTTAAGAATACATTAGAGAAAATCCATAATGATGGTTAGAGAAAAATAAGCATGATGTAATTGAGCTCTATTCTTGATCAAAGATTCTTGGCATAGTCAAGGATTGATGGGAAAGGTGCTACTTAGCATTAATTTTTTGCTAGGTTTTTTTGATATTGTAGATGTTCATAGACCATTGATGATTCCATGCACAATATTGATGAGGGCACAGCCCGAGACTTAGAAAATAACCCACAAACAAGAGAATAATTTTATTATTCAGAAAATGGAGCTTCTTACATGCAAAGGATCTCAAATCCCCAAGTTCTACAACACATGCAAGTTATTGAATAACCCTTTCACAATATCTGAGCTTGTCGCCAAAAAAGCTACCCAAAAATTAGAAACCTACCCATAAATAGAGCTCCTTATTAGTTTGGAGCCAAAACAACATTCAAATTTGAGTTTAGGCGGTTTGGCACTGAAAATTTACAACATGAAGTTCAAATTTCAAAAGGGCATTTGCAATTGTATCTTCTAAAAAGTGTGCCAAGTTCCCAGGGCCATAACTTTTGATCTATGACTCTGATTCGCGAACTGTTTGAACTATTGGAAAGGTCTCGAAGTCAATAACGCACTGAAAATTTGCTACACCAATTTTGGCAAGTTTTGGGGCCATTCTAGAAAATCTAAGTGCCTCAAATCTAACTCAGAAGATTTTCATGTGCAAGTCTGGGAAATTAAAACTACAATATCTTTCAACGCAGGAACAGAAAATAAAAACCATAAATTGGGAATTTCATTATGATGAAAGTGTGTCAAAAATGTAAAGCATATAAAAAGCTAAGAGCTTGAAAATTTAACTGTTTTGGGTGATGCAGATTGCCGCTTACACTTGCATGCTCACGCATCAGAACTTACCGGTAATTTTGAGAAGTGAGCTTTGTCACATCTCGAGATGGTGGAGAAAACCCAAATGGTCAACCTTTGCCTTGAGTAACTAAGGATAGATCGCTAGCATTTCCCTTTCTATTTCACCAGATATTATTCATATTGCCTGTTCCTGGTACTCCTTCCCACATGACTATCTAGGATTTCTTCAATCTCCTCCCTTTCTGAAGTAGGTGCTGGAATCCCACACTGTTCCATCGGTGGTACTTCCTCTACGTCACCTTCATGATACTCTATCAAATTTGAAATGTTGAACCGCGGGGAGAAATTTTGAATCATCACGACAGCTCTACATCAGCAGCCATTCCCTGAATCATGCTTCTTCAAAATCTTACAGGGACCGAACTTCTTCATCTTCAATTTGTTATATGTTCCCACTGGAAACCTTTCTTTCCTCCAGTGGACCATCACTTCATCACCAATCTGAAACTCCTTATACCTCCTCTTCTGATCTGCCTTAGCCTTATACTGCATATTCATCTTGTTAATATGTTCTCTTACCTTCTCATGTATATCCTTGATGTGTTCTGCAAAATCTTTGGCTTCAACACTTGTTTTCTTCTCTTGGTCCATCTTCCTCAATTCTGGAGCTATTTTGGGGCTACCTCCATACACAATCTGGAATGGTGATCTACCAGTGCTTCTGTTGACAAAATTGTTGTAAGAAAATTCTGCCTGGGGTAAGATCAAGTCCCATCGCTTGGGTTTATCTCTTTTAAAACATCTCGATGGGTTACCCCAGAAACCCTATTAACAACCTCTTGTCATTCATCTATTTGTGGATGGTGGGTGAAGCCCGAACTTCAACTGGCTTCTTTGGCACTTCTTCACAAGGTCATCCAGGAAAGTAGCCCACAAATTTAGTGTCACGATCTGAAACAATACTCTTTGGTAGACCATGTAGCCTCACCACCTCTTTGAAGAACAAGTCAGCAATGTGGACTGCATCGTGGGTCTTTTGACATGGAATGAAATGTGCCATCTTCAAAAACCTATCAACCACCACAAAGACTGAATCATTCCCTCGTTGTGTCCTTGGCAAGCCAAGAACAAAGTCCATACTTATATCCTCCCAAGACCTCTCTGGTATAGGTAAGGGCTAATATAATCTTGTATTCTGACTCACTCCTTTAGCCATCTGACATACCCTGCAACTTTGTAAAAGCTTCTTCACATCTTGTGATAATTGAGGCCAATAATAATGCTCACTGATAATTGCAATGGTCTTATCCCAACCAAAATGCCTTGCCATTCCTCCACTATGCTTCTCCTTTATCGGGTTCTCCCTCATGGAACTCCTCGGGATACACAATGGCCGGACTGCTTAAATAACATGCCATCCTAGATTGAAATCTATGCCTTGTCTATCCTTTGTAATAGGTTTCATACAAGCTTTCAAGCCTCTTGCCAAAATCGGGATCTTACGCATCTGATGGCTGAGTTCATTCAGACAGCTCACTTCAATTTGCATCTTTGTCATCATTGTATGCCTCCTACTTAAGGCATCTGCAACCCTATTTGACTTCCCACTCCTATGTTTCAAAACAAAGGTATAACTCTACAAAAACTCTACCCATTTCATATGCCTCTGATTTAATTTTCCCTAACTATTTATGTACTGCAAGGCTTGATGATCAGTATATAGAACAAATTCCTTTGGCAATAAATAATGTCTCCATTTCTTTAATGCTTGAACTATTGCATAAAATTCTTGATCATATACTAAGTACTTTCTCTTCGCATCATTTAACTTTTCACTGAAATAGGCAATGGGCTTACCTTCTTGGCTCAACCACTTGCTCAATGGTGGTTGAGATGGGACGGGTGGTACGAGCAGAATCAAGGTTAGCTTTTTCCCTCTAATGCTCCACTTGAACTCTTTTCTATCCCCTCTCATTGTTTCAGTCAAGGGTGCATAAATACTACTGAAGTTTCTAATGAACTTTCTATAAAAACTTGCCAAACCATGGAAAGATCTCACCTTAGTAGCAGTTCTTGGGGTAGGCCATTCTAGAATAGCCTTCACCTTCTCTGGGTCCATCTTGAGACCTTCTGCTGAGACAACAAACCCCAAGTACACTAACTCCCTCTTCACAAAATTGCACTTCTTTAGATTAATCAACAGTTTCTCTTCTCTTAACTTCTCAAAGGCTCTCCGAATATGCATCAGATGCTCATCCAATGTCTTACTGAAAATCAAAATATCATCTAAATACATAATAACAAAACTTCCTAGAAATTCTTTTAGTACCTCATTCATGAGATGCATGCATGTGCTCGGTGCATTGGTTAGCTCAAAAAGCATGACTAACCACTCGTACAGGCCCTCTTTGGTCTTGAAGGCAGTCTTCCATTCATCTCCCTCTCGAATCCGGATCTGGTGATATCCACTCTTCAAATCAATCTTTGTGAAGTATTAAGCTCCACTCAAATAGTCCATCAGGTCATCCATCCTTGGCAGGTGAAATCTATACTTGATTGTTATCTTGTTTATGGCTCGGGAATCTATACACATCCTCCACCCCCCATCCTTCTTTGGTGCTAGTACTACAGATACTGCACATGGACTCAAACTCTCCTGTATCAAACCCTTTCTCAACAACTTTTGAACTTGTCTATTCAACTCCTCATTTTTTGGTGGAGTCATTCTATGAGCTACCTTATTTGGAAAACTGGCTCTAGGAATCAAATCAATTTGATGACGGATCTTCCTTATTGGTGGTAAACCCTCAGGTACATTATTAGAAATAATATCCTGAAACTCATCCAACATTCCAAAAACTTCTTCTGGAACCTTCTCACTATCCTCCTTACTCACTCTAGGAATCAATGCATAACACACACGCTCATTCTTCATACCTTCTAAAAATTTTCTTCCATCTACATAACAAATTCTAGCACTACTGCATACCTTTTCTTCAATCTCCTTCAGGGATTTCAACTTGTGACGAACCCCATCCTTTGTCAAGGAATAAGTGTTTGCATGGCCATCATGTATAGCTCACCTATCAAACTACCATGGCCTCCCCAACAACATGTGACATGCATCCATGGGGATGATATCACAAAGTACCTCATCATGGTAGCTCCCAATCTTGAACTTTACTAGGCACTGCTCATTGACCAAAACTTTTGGCGGTGCTGCGCAGCCTGGGCAATGCGATATGGATGCGGGTGCTTCCTCTTTAGCTTCAACTTTGTAACCATCTCCTCTGACACTAGATTATCAGTGCTCCCACTGTTAATAATGACATCACAACATTTTTCTTCACACTTGCACCTTGTGCGAAAAAAATTCTTCCTCTGTTCTGGTTCATTTTACTCAGTCACCAGGGCTCTCCTAATCTCTAGGGCTTCTCCCCTTTCAGTATCATCTGAATGTTAAGATTGAGCCTCCTCATTTGCATGTGCAACCCTTCCACGACCTTTTGGCCTTTTGTCTACCCTTCCTTGGTGTCGTGGACATTCATTGGCTCGATGCCCTTCTTCACCACACTGGAAACATGTTCCTCTAAAACCACCTCTTCCAGATCCTTGTCCATATCTCCCTCATCCTCTACCTCTTTGATCACCACTGTTTTGATCACAAGGTCAGTAGAAGTTGTCATTCTTTTGGCTTTGACTATTACCCACATCTTCACTTTTCTTTTCATCATCATTTCGGCTTCCTAAAGGTCTTCCATTACCCCTTTTGCTTTGACCTCCTCGTCCTTTTTGCTTGCCATCAAATTTTTTGTTTAGCTTCTCTTCCACCTTCAAAGCAAACTGATACACATCCTCAATGGTGGTCATTTTGACTAGGCTTAACTCCTCCTGAATGCTCGGTCATAACCCATTAAGATATCGGGCTACCTTCTCCTTATTGGCCTCTGTGTGACCCATTCTAATGATTATCTTATGAATATCTTTAGTATATTCTTTCACAGATTTACTTCCTTGTTTCAACCCTTGCAATTTCTTCAACAGATCTAACTTGTAGTCCACTGGTATGAACTGCTTCTTCAGTTTCTCTACCATGCAATCCACCAAATACTAGCATGCCCCTTCAGTTTCATTTTTGCAAACTTAACCCAATCTGGGTCCTCTATTTCCTCATACTCAAAATATTCTTCTAGCTTGTTGATCCAGTCAATCAACTCTTCCGGGTTCAGACTTCTGAAATAACTAGGGACTTCTACTCTGGGTCTTTTCCCAATCTTTGAAATGGCCCTTATTAGCCACATTTGGTCTTGATCAATTGCTTCTTCTTCCTCTTCTACATTTGAACCTTCTTCCTCTCCTTCATCCTCACTTTCCTCCCTCGAGTTTAACCCTCTTCTCAATTGCTCTTGTAACACATCAATCTGTCTCTAGAGGGCTGCCAGTGCATCTGTTTCACTAGTATTCCTACCACCTCGACCACCTCTAGCACCACCACGCCTACCAGGAATCACTCTTGTAGGAATCTTTCTTGACCTCAACCCACAACCACGGTCCTAGTGCGAATTGCCTCATGATCGGCAATCTGTCCACATGCTCAATAAAACCTGCTCTAATACCACTTGATGAGGGCATACCCCAAGACTTAGAAAATAACCCACAAACAAGAGAATAATTTTATTATTCAGAAAATGGAGCTTCTTACATGTAGATGATCTCAAATCCCCAAGTTCTACAATACATCCAAGTTACTGAAAGCTATAGAATAACCCTTTCACAATATGCTAGCTTGTCCCCAAAAAAGCTACTCAAAAATTAGAAACCTGCCCATAAATAGAGATCCTTATTAGTTTGGAGCCAAAACAACATTCAAATTTGAGTTTAGGCAGTTTGGCACCGAAAATTTACAAGATGAAGCTCAAATTTCAAAAGAGCATTTGCAATTGTATCTTCTAGAAAGTGCGCCAACTTCCCGGGGCCATAACTTTTGATCCGAGACTCTGATTCGCAAACCGTTTGAACTATTGGAAAGGTCTCACAGTCAATAACGCACTTAGAATCTCTATGCAAATTTTGGCAATATTCAGGGCCGTTTTGGGAACTCTAAGTGCCTCAAATCTAACTCAGAAGATTTTCTGGTGCAAATCTGGGAAACTAAATCTGCAATATCTTTCAACCCAGGAACAAAAAGTAAAAACCATAAATTGGGAATTTCATTATGATGAAAAGGGTATCCAAAAATGTAAAAGCATCTAAAAACTGAGAAACTTAAAATTTAACTATTTTTGGGTGATGCAAGATTGCCCTTACACCACTGGATGCTCCTGCATCAAATACACATGTCAAATCATTATTTTATAATTTTAAAATATATTTTAGAATCCCATAGAAAAATGATTATATTATATGGCATAATATTGGTAGCTACTTTAGAACAACACATTAGGTATACGATGCTTATATTTTGATGAACTTTCATTTTAGTGCAAATATCCATTTTATGGAGAAAAAAATAGAATATGGTATTTGATAAAAAATTTAATACATGTAAGTGTATAGTCAACACCCTATTAATGAAATCAATGGATTATTTCTCAAGAAATAACCTATTCAATTTTTGGTGTTAGAATAGACCTAGATATTTATTTTGGATGCAAATGAATTAGTTCCAATTGATTGGCATGATCATGTTTATTTTGGTTGGTAGTAAGTTATATGGTTTTCATTTTTTCTTCTTCCAACCATTGATGTAAAGATTTCTAATCTAGCTCATAAATTGAATTGTAATATAAAAATATTAGCTAAAGTGTATCTTTTGGGTATTAAATGAAGAAAAATAAAGGTTGAATCTTTTGAATAATAGCTTTAATATAAATAATGTTTAATTCAAGGGGTTAGTCATGGAATTGGAATTGGATTGATTTAAATACCGTGCTATTGAATCTTCTAAAACAAGTAACTTAAAGGTTTTTTCTAGAGTTTGAACTACAACTGTTGAATTGAAAGAATGCCCTATAGGAACAAATGAAATATTTAAGTGATATCCAAGGTATTGTTCAATGACAATACACCTCATTT